>VWZT01010099.1:216250-253469 GCA_013397055.1 Pachycephala philippinensis
TGAGATTGGGGTGCCAGCTGTGAGATCGGGGTGCCGGCTGTGAGATCGGGGTGCCGGCTGTGAGCGCTAGGTGGCAGCAGTGACCGCGGGGTAGCAGCTGTAGCCACCCCAGGGTGACACCTTGTGCGGGGTGACAGCTGTGACATTCGCGTGCCAGCTGTAACCACTGGGTGGCCTCTGTGGCCGTCGGGTGCCAGCTGTGACCGCGGGGTTGCAGCTGTGAGCCCTGGGTGACAGCTGTGACCTTGGGTCGGCAGCTGTGAACCCCCCCTCCCAGCTCGGGGAGCCCGACACAGGGGCAGAGGGCAGGGCTGGCAGGTCCCTGTGGGTTGTGTCCATGGGAATTGTTAAGCTGTGCTTGGCAAGGTGAACTTTGTAACTCCAATCTGTTGTAAGAAGCAGCATTTTCTTTGGGGGCCTGTGCTTACCTCCCCTATCCGCAGCAAGTGCTCCAAGAGTAACCAACACCTTCATTAGTCCAAGCTCAAACAGTCACAATATCCACAGTCACACTATCCAAAGGCTGAATTACCTGCCCCAGACCCAGACTTAGACTTTAGGAGCCTATGTTGGATTTTTATCTGATAGCTTGAAACCTTGTGCTGCTCATTTAAGTGGAGGCTGTTTGGCCCTTTGTTCCAGCAGCAGCATTTTTTCCTGTCATACAGAGAAGGTATTTCCAAGCATTCCCTGCTCCTTTAGCCCTTGCAGGCTGCAGAGCCCTGCGGAGCCTGCACAGACCCACACACACACCTGTGGGCAAGGAGCTTTAAGGAGCACACAAACACACATGGATCTATGTCCATTCACTTGCCCAAAGTTAGCAAGATACAGTGCTTACAGATCATAAAAACACATGAAGCCTGGGATGCATGAAGTCAAAAATCCAACAGACACCCTTTATCCCAAGCTGGTTTAATCAATGAGTGCAGGCAGACCACGAAAAAGTCTGATTCACAGCCAGAACCACAGAACCCACATCTCAAACCTCTAGATCCTGTCTACAAAGTACATGTGCAGGTGACTCAGTAAGGTCACTGAGATGGCTGTCATTAAAAGTGCTCACCCTGCAAGGCTCTCTGCCTGTGTGTGTAGACCTCAGAAAAGCTCCCCCTGTTTTGGCCAGGCCCCTCATCTGCACTGTGGCCCTCATCCGTAGTTCTTGTTGATCTCCTGTCTCGGGACCTGCAATGTCTGTACTGGGTTTCAGTTCTCTGCCTTGGGTATGGCTCTGGCACATCTGAAGGACCAGTGTTCAAAAAGGTTCAAACCTCATAAGCTGTTCAAAGAGCATGTTGGCTATCAGCTCTTAAACATGGCCTTGCACCTTCCTTTCCTGTTATTGGGATTTGGGCAATTTGCAGCAAGGGGCATGAAGTCATGAGCGAGTGCAGGGAAGAGTGGTTATGTACATCCAGGTAATAACAAGTTCTTTATCTGTTAGCTCCCATGCTTGTCTTTTTTCTCTCTTTAACATACCAAACCCTTAAAAAAAATTATCAAGGCTTTTGGGGGTATCTGTCTGTCACCCAAGAGCACAGGGGAGAGTTACTCCCCTGAAAGGGTAAGCCACCTGATGTGGCTTTTAAGCTCTGCTCTAGCAAGTATTTGATTATCCACAGCTCCTGGTGCACTCTGTTAGCCGAAACACTCCCGTGCCAGTGTCAGGAGATTGGGTTCCTGTAGGCAAAGAAGTGAACAGGACTTTTCAGGACAATCTACCAGGAATGCTGTAGTTTGTGTGCCTCAGTAACACATTACATTAGGATGTACAATTTCCTCATTTCAGTTCAGTCTCATCATCTTATGATCTTATGATTAATTTGAAAAACAGCTGCTAAAAAACATTAATTGGATGAGAAGCAAATGACCATTTTTCTTGGTGATATGAAACAACTGGAACAAAAAGCGTGGATTAGCTGTCTCCTTGGTTTTAAATGTCATTTCTGCCTTGCCTTGTCTTCCCTCCCAAACTCCTCTTGTCAACAGTAGGGGGAATACGGCATTATACAAGTGAATGGAAATGTGCAGTGGGAAGCAAGAAGAATGTTTAGTAAAAACACTGAGAAAATTATTTTAGCTTGACCACGTAGGATCCTGTTTGCTGTGTGTCCATGTGTCCATCTGGTCCCTCAGCAACTGGAGGTACTTGCCAATTTTTCCAAGCCAAACTGAAATTTCACTGTTCCTACGGGTTTTGTGGAAAATAGCAGCTGGCTAGAGGAGAAAAACCCCTGTTAGTGGGAAGACAGATAATTCATCCCTGGGCTAGGCTGTGTGGCCAGTGGCTGGTCACCCCATGGGTAACTACACAGCATTACTCATCTAGATACTGAAACATTGTATGAGGACGTGCATTACGAGGAGCTATAGGAGGTATAAGAGAAGGGAATGGGTATTGGGAGCTCTTTAACCCTGTGGGAGGATGTGATGAGGAGCAAGATATAATCCCATGTTGTCCAGGCTCCTGGCAGAGATGGAAGGATAGGACCACCAGTAAACACTCTTCTCTCACTGGATTTCTGTTCTGACACTCCTATTCTGGTTCCTATTCCTCCAATGAAATGACAGTCAAGGAGGGAAAACTGAGGGACCAAGCTGTTACCACTAAAGTCAAGTCTTTCTGTGTTCGGAATGACTTTTTAGGCCTTTTTTGCTAACTAAGGGAAAGCAATAGTGATTGCTTTGTTTATTTTCACAGGTGACCTGTGAACATGAACTGCACACTGGTTTAAGAGAATGCCAGAGCTGCCAGTCAGCAAACTTCATTAACTACATTTCACTGTTAAAGATTAACTTGCCTTAAGACAAGAGATTTGTATAAATGATGAAACAATGTTTCACCTAAGAAAAGGAGTGCAGGGTAACTATGATGTTTGTTTATATATCTGAAGACAGAGGAACTTGCCTATGTGTTGCAAAGAACTGAATAATCTCCTCTATGACTCAATGATCAAACGTTTCTTGAAGTTAAAATTACAATCATATTACACACTGAGCAGACTGTGTGTGAAAGAGTAATCTGGCCTCTGAGTATAAACACTTGGGTGTAACTTGGCAGCTTCTGTGACTGTGCTGTTAAACCCTGCTTTCTACTACACAGCCATCAGTTTAAGTGAATGCTGGAGAGGAGTTTAAGGAGCCTGAAAATACAGAAATAGGCAAGGAGCCTTTTGCATCCCACCTGCCTCCAGCATAGTCTGCTTTTTTTGTGTGGGATATCACCATCACTCCACAGTGCCAGTGCAAGAAGGTGCCTTCAGACAACTCTGTCACTGGCTTGTGGTGATAAGAAAAAGCTGCTGTTGTAACTTGTCAAAAAGTGAACAGGGTGGAGGAGAAAAGTAGGATGTCCTATTCTGACTAAAAACTGAAAGATACCCATCAAAGACACTATTAATTCCACCCAAGATTATCTGTCTGAAAGTTAGCTACCCTAAGCTAGCTGGGTATCCTTCCACTGCAAAGACGTGTTTTCTCTGGAGGCTGAAGACACTGGTTTGCCCCAGCAGTCTTTGAGTGAGATGAGATGAGATGAGATGAGATGAGATGAGATGAGATGAGATGAGATGAGATGAGATGAGATGAGATGAGATGAGAAATGTTGTGGAAAACTTCTTCGTCTCAGTACAGGGATCTTCCCTAACTCACGTAGCTAGACAGAAAGCTAAAGTAGTCAGACAAATTTCCGTCAAATATCCACCACACCACCTCACTTTAAGCTTAAATTTTGTTAGGGATCTAGACTGTGATGGTGTTCACAATGATTAGACTTGCAGATGAGTGAAACAGCATATTTGAGCCTTTACTTTGGTTTCCTGGTGGGAACAAAGCCGGTGTCATAGCAATAGCAGCAACACAGTGGTACAGCTCATGTTTACAGCAAATCAGGTGGACAAAGTTCAGGCTGGGGTCATTGCATTGCTATAAAAATACACAGCAAAAAGAAACATTTTGCTACAGCATGAAAGAGGTGTGCAAAACAGACAAATATGTGAGCACCAGGGAACAGGAGGACAAATCAGTACCGAGACCAGGTTCTCAGATATCCCCAGCCATGCAGGAAGTATGGCCAGCCATTTGGCAGTGTGTTCTGGACCTGTTTCCAGAACTAAATGCAAAAGAAATACCTGGAGAGGATATGACTGTGACTCTATAGTTTTTTTTTCTGATTTTGTGAGGAGTTTCCATGGCCCCATGCAATAAATGTCAGATGTATGTGCACTTAAAGAACATGGTTTGTATTAGCAGAGCAAAGGTTGTGCTCCATGACATGGTAATTGAATCTATTTCTTGAATAGGACAGGGCTGATTTGTGAAGGATGGAATTCATCCTGGAAAAAGTGGACACTGATGAAATGTTAATTGTTATGCTATAAAGACAGATCAGGGTGATTATCAGGTGAGATAATTTATTTAGACATTGGGACTAGAGGGTGATTTTGGTGGCAAAATACCGTGATGTGAAAGGGACAAGGCTGCAATAGCCAAAGAAGAGCAGGACAAGATGCAGGAAAATGCATCTTCTGCAGAATGCAGAAAAGTGAGTTACTAATGAAAAGCCCGTATCTTGCAGATGGAGAGAAAAGAAGATTGCTCTTTGGAGAGAAAAGAGGCAAAGTGCAAACCCTGTGTGCTGGAGGGATATTAGCATATTAACCTGCAGCCTTTGACACCTCAGAAATGTAGAATACCTTCAACAGATGAAGCAGAAAACAGGTGCCATCAACCTAAAACTGTTTATTGCCGTAATATTAAAAAAACCCCAAACCATCTGGAGAATAAAGTAATAAATTATTTTGTACATTTTCCACTTACGGCAAAAATGCAATTTTGTTCTAGTCTTTGAAGATAAAATTTGAGCTGACATGTTAATTTATTAAAATACATGAAAAGCATTTATGAAAACTAGTCCTGTTGCCTATTCTGTAGAGCAGTGTACATACAAACAGTTTCTGAGATCTCTGGAATGGCATTTATTGTCTTCTGCTGAATGTAAGAAACTTCGATGATACTAACAGTTAAACCAGCTGTTACTCTTCATTTCTCTGATAACTTTTTTAGCAATAGGGTCGAACTCCCACTGTTTTGATCCATGGAAGAAGTAGAATAATCCTGGAAATGGAATAGTAAAGTGTTATGTTATGGATCCAAGAAATAGCTTTATTCTGACAAATCAGGGAATGTCACCTTTGTACACACAGGAGAGCATTTCTTCATTTCTGTCTTTTGCAGGATGCAGCAATAATGACATTCATCATAATTTCAGAACTTATGATCTTTAGAACTGAACCAATTCTACTTAAAAGCTCATTTCATTTACCTTTTTGTTGAAAAACAGCATCAACCCTCTGGCTAATTCCTGGAAATTCATCGACTGTCAGTCTAGGATAACCCTTCTCCATGGTCTGGCTGTTTTCATCAAACCTAAATCATACAAAGGGAGACAAGCAATTTTACAGAATTTAGACATCAATTCTGCACAGAGTTAAGCAGCTGTTAAAAGGTGCCTACCATCTGCAATTTAGTTGGTTTCACTGGCGTTGCAACAGAAAGTTTTATTATTTACTTGCGCAAATGGCTGCAGAATGCTGGCCACTGTGTTTTCCATGAGGTTGCTACTTGTTTGCTGATAAAGGCAGGTACAGCTCCAAAGAAGCATCTTAGGTGAGAAAAATTGAAGGAAGACCCACATTTTTGACTCCAGAGATGTGATTTACCTCCTCTATTGATAACAGTGTGATAGACAGTGCATGGAAACTGGACAGATTGATTCCTACTATAGTGATTGCACATATTTGTAGCATGAATTTTGACTCCTCCTCTTTGACTTTGATAAGATATTGCACATAGTCCTCTACTAGCTGACAGATTTAGATGGAGGCAAGGGGAAGGAAGCTGGCATATTTCTAATACAATCAAGTTGTTCCAACTGAGCCAGGACAATTTTTATGAGATGAGGCTAAATTATGGGAGCTGAAAGGAGAACCTAAAAGGTTCTTCCAGATTTGAGGAACCCTCTCAGGAAAAAAAAACCCAAGCAAATAAACAAGCCTTTGTTTTACTTCTCCTTGGATACAAGAAATCTTTTTCACAGGCACATGAGGCTGAGAGAATGAGTTAGTAGGTAAGAAATGCGTGTTGTGGTCTTCTTGCATGCTATTGTCTTGTGACCAAGGCAGTAAAATAACAATGCAAGATATTGTAAATACTCTACCCAAATTAATCAAAACCAAAAAACAGGAAACCACAGGAATCTCAAAATCCAGCTGACACTGTATGTCTCATTGAGGAACCCCACAATTAGTCACAATAAAGTCTGTGTGACCCACGCTTGCCCCAGTTGCCTGAGGAAGATCTTTGCAACCATAGTCCTTGCACACAAAATCTTTCAGGTTTCCAAAACTGACTTCTTTCTTCCACCTGCCTGCTCTTTGGGTATCAGGACTCACTCATGCCAGTTTGGGAATAGGATTTAGAGGGAACATATTGAAAAGCCAGTGCTAACCAGTCAAAGACAGGAAAGGAACTCTCACTTTTCTTTTTCTAAAAGGGATAAAATAATCCAGGACTTTTCAGAAACCAGAGAAATCCTGCATAAGCCATCACAGCCAGCCTTCTGCTGAAGTAGATTAGCTTTAATGATGATCTTTAATTTTTAGAGACACTTGTGTATTTGTAAATGTTCTCTAGATGCTGGATTTTTTTCAGCTTCCAGGCATAATGTATCAGAGCACATCCATATTTTGAATGCCCACTTCAGGACACCCTTAAGCTCTCGAAACACAAAGTTATACTCTTCTCCCCATGCAGGAGTCAAAGAAACACTTCTGTGAAAAGCAGGATTACTAGAATTACCTAGTTACATAGTTACCTAAAAGGTCTACTTTCTCTTGTGTCACATGGACACTTTAATTTTTATTCAGATTACATTGGAATCATTCATAGGAAAACATTTTTCAATTCTTCTTACCTCCAGTACTTGTCACCTATGAAAAAGTCTGTCTTCCCTGTATTTTTATTACAAACAGCTGCATCAACTTTCTTGACACCTTTAGGGAAGCCCAGTGTGTCGATATTCTTTGGATAACCAAACAACATCTGATATCCACTGATAACCCAGAATTTGTTACCTGTTAAGAGAAATTAAAATATTTAGTTTCACCAGTCATTTTCAGACAGTAAATGGTAAAATGCACTCCTTTATTGTAGGTTGTAGGAAAACTAGATGAAATATTCTGAGTTTTTATTTTAGGTATTTGAAAAGTGAATGTTTTGCACACATCTTTTCTTCCCACATAATTAAATTAAGAAAAAAATTAAAGAAAATCTCATACTTCACCTTTGAAAAACAGCATCTGATCTTTTGCGTTCTCATATGCAGCTTCAATACCAGGAGGAAGATTTGGCCAGAAGGCAGAAATTAATTCACGTTCAGCTTCTGAGTTATCAGGATAGACCCGCCATAAATGCCTGATTTAAATATGAAAGAGGTTTTGTAGTACATAATAAACCACAGAAACTTCTATATGTGCAAAAGAATGTGAGCAACATTGTGGCTTACAAGCTCTTTCTTGTCTTTGGAGCTACCTGGCTTGATGTGTCAGAAAGGAAATAACTCCCTGTACTGGGAAGTGGGGGTTTTTTTGTTTCTTTGTGTGGTTTTTTTTTGGTTTTATTTTTTTGTTTGTTTGTTTTTTGTTTTTTGTTTTTATATTCTAGCTTCTTTCTGGCATTTCATTGGTACTGATTGATAAATGGGATCAGTTATAAGCAGCTAAATATTTCAGGTTGTTCCTGTACCATATAGTAAGAGGGTTACAGGAGCCCAGGTGGGACTTAATGTAACCTCTTCAGCAGATGAATGCCCTGGATGATTTTGGGCTTGCGAAGGTGATTGGAGGAGAGATTGGCTCAACTGTATTGTCAAACATACTTATTTCTTAGTTAGTTACTTACTTAAATTAATAAAATTAATTAAATATTTAATTACATGTTCAAGGCCAAGTCTGATGGGGCTCTGAGCAACCTGGTCTAGTGGGAAGTGTCCCTGGTTGGAACTAGATGATCTTCGAGGTTCCTTCCAAGCCAAACCCTTATGTCATTCTTAGGAAATATTTGCATCATTTAGTCAAGTTACTACTCAGTGTAACCATCTATATATTTGGGAATAAGGTCTCATTGGGATTGAGGTGTTTTCTGGAAAAAATGAAGCATGTTTTTTCAGGGGATCCTGCAAAAATATTAATATAACTAATATCTGCTAAAACTTTTATTTCCATGAATTGAAATCTACTTGTCTCATCATAAATCCTGTAAACATGTGAACCATGGAAGTATTCAGTCTTTGTATAAATCAAGAAAAACTAAACCCCACGCAGACAAATGTCATATTGGTATTTACCTGCCTTTTAGGAAAATGACTTCTCGTCGGAGTGTAGTTATAGCATCGAAAGACATCTGGGAGCCACAGGTCTTAGGTGAGGTAGGGGTGGCTGGCCTTTTATCTGGGGTATTTGGTGGAGATCCTAAGGGAGACATTTTGGAAGGAATATTTGGGAACAAATATTAAGGTTTCCACACCTTGCTCTTTTTTTATATTATGAGAATATGATTAAGTTTATGGTGGAACTTCGTGAAAGAGATTATTTCTCTCCTGCTTACCTTTTTTTTTAAAGCCATGGATTTTACTCACCATAAATGGACTGAATGCCACTTATATCATCTGGAGAGAGGGGAAATTCACTGGGGCTAACGTAGGCATAATTGGGGAACATGAGAGCCCTCTGATCATTGGAATGGGAGAGACCCAGGGCATGGCCAAACTCATGAGCGGCAACGAGGAACAAGTTGAACCCTTAAGAAATTGATAGAGAGAAGAGATCAGTCAAATTTTACTCATTAAATGGCTGATATGACCACAGCAGGGCTATTGCTCAACGACAGTTTTCATACAATATATTGACATTCCCTAGGGAATGCACATATGAGAACACATTTTTGTATAGGACAAGACTGTGGTCTTCCCCTACTAGAAGGGAGAGACTTTTGACCCTCCTGCTTTCTGTTAGCTACTGAAAACATGTGTGTGGCATGAGTAGATATCTGGGGGTGAGTGTGGGTGCAGCTCTTTGGAATGTCCTGGCAGGGTTTCCTGGCTGAGGTAGAACAGATTAGATAGTGAGTCAGATCAAACTAACAGCTCTCCAGGGCAAGGCAGGACGACACACTCTGTGCTCACTGCAGGTATCAAAGTGTCACTCTGTGTGTCACTCTCCCTCCTACAAACCTGAGAAAGAAAGGTAAGATCATGAATAGACAAGGAAAAAATAAAATGTTAGCAGAACACTTTACCTTCCTACCATTGGACTTTAAAGCATATGGTTTCTTTATAGATTTGTCAAACAAAATAAATTTTTAAAATATTATGCTTATGCATGCTTATTCCCAGTGAAATACGTTAACAGAATAAATAACTGAAAATGGAATTTCCTCCAACATGCATACCTCCAAGTAACACGCCTTTCTGAATTAGGGAAGAATGATCATCTGCCCTGCAGACCAAGAGCCAGAAATGTCAACAGATTTAGTGAAGATCACAAGTCTGTGGCAGAGGAGAGGACTGGTCATCTTCGATTGCCCAAGAAAGTCTGGCTGAAGCCAAGACATTCATTTCTCAAAAAACCAAACAAAATAAAGCCTCATTTTTTCCACACATATTTCCAGTCTGTCCTCCCCTCTCACAAGTCCTCCAAATGCTCCGAGTTCTGCAATGTCTGTCTGCTGGAGCTGTGCTGCTGAGGAACAGCAGCAAAACTGGGGCTGACCCATTCAGTCCCAGCATCGGGAAAACATTACATTTAATCACATGACATGTTCATCCCTCATGCTTCTTTTTTTTTCCCCACCACAATAAACCCACACTCTGCTCTTTGTGCAGTGGTTTTACAGCACCTTCCTATCCTTTATCTCCTTGCTCTTCCTGACTTCAATTTTTCTGTTGCAGCTTTCCATCTCAAAAACCGATCAAGAAAAAAAGTACAAGAGGATAATGCGTCTGTGTACTGAAGGACTTGTCAGAGGCAGTATGTGCTGTATGGCCAGCCTGGAGGCTGGGAGGACCAGATAATTTGTTGGGCACGTGGTGTTACCCTCTCTGCGGTGTGTTGTTGAACCTACCCAGGAATTTTTAGTGAAGACACTTCATTATCACTGGTGGCTGTATTGTTTTTTAGGTGGTGGGGGTGTCCTCTGAGGGCTGCTGCAAAGCACAGGCCACAGTAGTGCCAGGCCTGGTGTGCACCAGGAGGGGAAAAGAGAAAGCTTTCATCAAGGGTTGTGAAACTCTGGTGGACATGGGCCACCACCAGCCCTCGAGGTAAGAGTGGCTGTGTCTGTGGCATTCCTACCTGAACACGATTGTCCTGTTGGTGTTCTTATCAGTGTTAAATAAGAACTAAAGTAGATCAGGGTGAGTTTATGTCTATGCCATTGCAAGTACCCCCGTTGGATGATGGCCTGCAATATCCTCAAACAGCTCTTATGGTTAATGCAGTGTTTCATCTCAGTCTCTTCCTTTGCTTAAATACAATCAGAAAGGAGTTTTTTCATCTGCATAACACTTTAGAAACCTTTTTTGAACCTACCAGCTGAGCCTGTGGTCCAGTCTTCATCCTCATCAAAGTGTACATCACCACCTAAACCATTGCCAGGTGGAAAGGCATGAGCAAGGACTCCAAGGGGGCCATCAAAATAGCGAGGGCAATGTCCATGAGCTAAACAATATGGAGTTGAAACAACACTGAGCTTAGGTTATGACTACTGAAAAATCTGTCAATTAATTTGACCATTGAATGCAGTCATCATATTACCTTTGGTGCCAAAAGCAATCATTATATCTGCTATTCCCTTCTGAATGCGAGTGAAAATCAGTGGAGTGACAGCACTCCACACTTTAAACGCCTTCTCAATTGCTTTATCCACATCCTCCTTGCTCATATCTGGTGTGTAGTTCACAATCCTACGGTTATGACAATGCAAGCATAATACTTAGTATTGGCAGAAAAAAAATCCTAATATGGTTAAGATGATGAACAGAAAAGTATAAGAAGCAATTTAACCTGTAAACAAATAGTTTCCAAGATTCATCTTGGTCTGAGTGAGTTTGAGGTATGTGATAACTGTCCAATATGTCTTTTTCATAGTAATAGTTATGTACACATTATCAGTTTTTTCTTAAAATGGCCCTTAGCCAGGAGGTTGTCACTTGAGCATAAGGAAAGTTATCTCCTCATGTTTCTGTGACTACTACACTGTTGTCTCAGCAAATTTTAAAGATAATGAGGCTTGTAAAGAGGGCAATTAATGTTTCTGTTTAGCTTACAGAATATTTGTCAGGAGTGATACGTGACAGGCATAATAATATGGTTAAACCAGTAAATGTAAAATACCCAGCTTGGTTCTCAGAAATTCCTCTCAGGAACATGCATAGCTAATAGCTGTGGAGAGAGAAACATTTTTGTATTCCCAAAAGGAAACAATTGCTATAGAAGTTATATTTATAACAAGTGTGGATACCCACAAACCTAAAATTTAAACTCAAAAAGTAATTAGTGAAATACTACCTGTATGTCAGTTTGTTTTTTTTCCATCCAGGCAGAGTGAAGCCATAGAGACCCACATCAGGAACTCCACACCTGGGCTTCTTCATCATTTCCAATGTCTCATTATCTGGTTTTCCAGTCACTTCCAAACCAAGAAATTGTTGCATTTTCTGAAGTTTTTCAGCTGTGGATTCAGCATTTATTTTCCATCCAAGTTGATTTGGATCTGGCTCAACAGCATAGAATTTATTCAAATAGTTCTAGTGGAAAAAAAAAACAAACACATTTCACATTTTGATCTGTTTCTTAAACAAATACCTTAGGACTGATGTTGTTTGTGCAGGTTACTGGCAAAACCTTCTGCCTGTGATTTTGGAGCACAACAGATGTTTTCCTGAGGATCATAGCTAAACAGAAACAGACAACATTGTCCTGACTCTTATTTACTTGACATTTCCAGTTTATACAGATTTATCCTACTTTAGTAAAGTTCGGGCAACAGAGTTCTGTGCAATAACATTGTCTCAGAAAGGCAGCAAGCTGCTGTGCAGCTGGAACACACAGATTAGGTCTAAAAATAGAGGGCTCAATAGATCTCAGATATGGACAATGCAGTTACCTGTACAAGCTTTGCATCTTCTTCGTTGTCTTTCTCTGGGTGGATAGGAAGAGTGCCAGAAACAGCTGAGCATGTTAAAAGCCAAAGTGAAAGAGATATCATTTTTAGTCTCATCCCTGTCCAGGTAGGAGAGCAGTCTGCTTTCTGCTCCATGTGCCTCCTTTCTCGCGTCCCAGTTCGGACGGTTATGGGGTGCTTTGGAGAGTCAGCTGTAGACTGACTCAGAGTTCATCATGCTCTGATTCCCTCCACACGAGCTATGCAGACTGACACAATAAAATTTAATTGAACCCATCCGATATCACAGTCATCTGAAGTCACTTGGGATTTGAATACGTCTATGCCGCTTGGCTACCATTTCAAAACTGGCACTCAATTTTAGTTATTTTACACTGAATTTGACAAACCTGAGCAATTTCATGCCAGATTAAATGGTGGACGAAGGCAAAACCTTGTGAATTGTCCCAACATAGCTGTGTGAAATGGGACCACCAAATGTAGAAGTACTCAACCATTCTCAGCCTAGAAAATGGGAATTGTGCATGAGATATGAATCCCATAAAAAACAAAACAAAACAAACTTTGGGAGAAATTACTTTAAGCAGAATATTTTCTTTTCAAATTGATTCATGAAGTGAGACTGAATGTTTTGGAAAATGGATGAAAATGCCAATTCCCTACCCACCTATTCCTGGCAACTCTTTGAAATGGTATGTTTCTTTTAAATTATTCTGGTGGAATCCAAAATATACATAAATGAGAATGATTTCACCTTATAAATTGAGCCTGAAGAATGTGAATAATCTTATATCTCTGTCTGCACTTATCTATCTATCTATCTATCTATCTATCTATCTATCTATCTATCTTCTATCTGTGATTTCATCACTAAAGGTTTTTTTTAGTCTAACCACATTAGCCACAGGGGATATGATTATTTCCTGTCTTAAGTAATTCAGAATAAGGGAAGTTTCAGGAGTCACACAGGCTGTGACAAATGATGGGATTTCACCCTGTTCCAGCCAAGCACCTTCCTCTTCCACCGGCAGCAAAAGGAGCTGAAGGTGTTTGGCACGTCAGAGGAGCTTTGACAGCACGTACTCAAATTTTACAAAACTGTTGAAAGAAATGCCTTCATGTTGGACTGTGGCTTTTTTCAGGAAATACTTGCTTCCGTGTTTTTGGCTTTTTTGCTGTCACTTGCAGCTAACTTTTCTCCAGCTGGAGGCATTAATGATGAATTTTTTTCATCCCAACAGCCTCGTTGTTAAACTTGTCAATGGCATTTCTGAGCTACTATTAAAAGAAAATTTAACCCTTCCCTTGATTTGTTTTTATTATAATTGCATTGTATGGGTCCCACTCAGTTCTGTATGTATTTGACCATATTGATTAGATTTTTGTTGATATAATGAATGCTTAGACAGCTAACTAACAGACACCCATGTTGTGAACAATTAGGAATGTTGAGTCCCTGCTGGTATTGTGTTAAGATCATGACCACTATTTCTGGTTCCTTGGGGTGCTCTGATTAAGATCACCTGGTACTACTGGTGTGATGAGGATAGGCAGTGAACTTTCTGGGTTAAAACAGAGGTCACATTACTGCTGTCTTCTAAGAGGAGAAAAGAAGTCATGAGGTAGTTCAACATCAACCAACTCTAATAAATGTCAAAGATAAGCATTAGGAAACCATAACCAGAAGCTGCTTATACAACTTCTTCTTTTCCCAGACCCCAAGGCCAGCTATAGACGTGTTTGTGAAACATCACTTGTGAAAACACTTTTTCAGGTCTCTCTCCCATGGGCAGTGGGAACTGGCTGCTATGTTGTGTAGGTGGCCAGGTTGCAAAACCCTGGTAGTGCTTTGTGTGATGTAGATCTCCCTTATTTGTCACTCAAATGTCTTCTGAGCAAACACTAATGTTAGCTGAAACTAGAAATGTAGTCTAAATTAGTGGTTTAAACTTCTCTAGATTAAATGAAGATATTTGTAGAGGTCAGACGACCCTATTCTAAGATAGCTGGTTGAATCACTCTCCAGAGATATGTATTTCTCTGTTTTCTGTATACGAAAGCTTAACTAATAAATGCATAAAGTTAGGTGCAGCTGATCTTAACCTAGCTGCTCCTATTGTCTCTATCCTTCACTGATACATGGCAGTAGGGGATCTGATAGCCAGCCACAGTGGGAAGCAAGATAACCACTTCTCCCAGTTCATATCAAATCTGCCCATAGTTCTTGATTTTTCTATAAAACTAAATTCATATCAGCTGAAGCATGTTTTCCAAGAAGGTATACTACTGCCATGGGAAAATACTTTTTATGCAAAAGCCCCTGAACAGTGTTTGTCTTTTGTGACATATGCGCAAATCTAATCAGACTGTAGCACCATTGTCATTCCTTCTAGCTTTAAAACCTTTGAAATAAACAAATATATCCATTTAAAAACATAAGACAGATCTCTCACACTGGTGGCTGTGATCCAGAACCTAGAGGGGTCACGTGCCTTCTAGACTGGTGGTTGGAAGCCAACCGGAAACCTTAAGGAACCTTAATGGTACTAGAGACCTGTTCAGGCAGATGAGTTGAGCCACTACTCTTCAGGCTCAATCCTTCCACAGAGCCAATAACACTGTGTTGTTACTCAGTGTGAGTGAAAAACATGGAACACAGGTGAATGGTTCAGGTACTATCTTTGACCCTTTGACCCAAACTTTTAGCAGACTGCAGCGTGTGAGACCAGGATTCAACCACCCCAACATAGGTCCCTAGAGACAGTGTAGTCTCTGTGGGCCTTTGGGAAGTGATGGGCTCCCAGGAGTCCTGTTTCATACCTGCATGGGTCACTTGGAGACCCTACAGTGCACCTCAGATGCACTAATCGTGTTTAGGGAATTAAATTCCTGGCTGGGAAAATCTGTCTTAGTAATGATATGGGCTACAACTGCACATCAAACCTGTAGCAAGACCCTGGGGAGGGGTACAGGACTTTAACATAGTACAATAATTAGCAAATAGAGGTAAACTTGTTAAAAGGGAGTAAGAAAATGGCAGGTGATTGTATGGACTGAGCTGGAAACAACACCCCAATTCCTAATTACTGAAAGCCTGCTTTGTGCCTAAAGGAAGACAAGAGGCGCCGGCACCAGAAGTGCCCTCCCCTTCATGGTGTGGCTGGGATGGAGTAATTGCTACGCTCACACAGGCAGAGGAAATGTTCTCTCACATAACCACGGGGCAGACTTCTCACAAAGAAATCACTTCATTTTGAGCTCTCGTCTTCCTGCTCGTGGGAAATCCACAAACTGAATTTCAAAACTGTGTCTGGCAACTAAAAATTGCAACTTCACAGGATGTCAAAAGGCACGGACTAAAAATATAGCATGAGAAACTACATCTTATTTTTAACTTCTCCATCTTCCATGGTTTGTAAATTACCCTTTATCTCTCTTCCCTCTAAAACATAACCACCTCCTTACCCCTCATCTCCCATTTAACATTTTCTCTGCCCCATGAGTACCCACTACTATTGCCTTCTAGAGAGGGACTAGCATTCTGCTCTAAATCTGAGAAGCTCTTTTGGCATTGTCTTGAGATCCTGTGCTTCTACTTCATACATGCAGGGAACACGTGCCCTCAGTTGTTTTTTGTTTTTTTTTTAATATAAATTGTTCTACTAAGAAATATTATCTTTGCTTGCAAATCTTGTGTTATATTTGTACATCATCTCTACTAGAAAAGCCCCAACACAATCAATTTAGATTTATATACTTGTAAAACAATTTTTGGTTTAATTTCCATTCAATAACAATGGCTTACACAAGAAAATAGGATTCAATAGCATTGCTACTGAGGTTTGATATTAAAGAGCTAGTACCCATAACACCTTGTGAGAACAGGATTCACATAAATTAACTTCTTAATTAAAGCCTTTGACTTGCTGAAATTTATTTTTATTTTGTAATTTTATAATATTTTCTTAGATTTTATGAAGCATATGATCAAGTTATTATCAATTATACAACTTCTTATCTGTGAACAGTGTTTAGACTAACCTATACTCCTGAATTTAATAAAGAGAACTACCAAGTCTGTTCTTTATTTATGAAGGATAAAATTTAATAGCCTTCTAATAGAGACAGGTAAGTAATGAAAAATATGAAACAGATATATTTTTATGAGATTACACATTATTTTCTCAAAATATAGGAACGTGTTGAATAATACAGATAATGTAATATGTAAATTATGTAAAATAATACAGATGTAAAAGATAATGTATTTTATTCTGTTCATATGGCTTCTGATGTTATCAGTGGAGCTACAAAGACTAAAGAGAAAGTGAATAACCCTTCAAACATGATTTTAATTGCGGGCATTTGCAAAAAATATAGTTAAGGTGGAAATCAAGCTATCTTTTAAAAGAACTGTTGTATCAGAAGTATTTTTGGCCAAGAATTTTCATTTTTTAAGTACGCTTCTTGATTCTTTAACGCACTGGAATCAGGAGGGATTTAGTGACTACTGGAGTAGTAAACACTTGAAAGAGCCTTGGTTAAAGAGGTTCATTTGTTATATGATGCTGCTACCTCTCAGAGCAAGTGACTTGTTTCTCATCTCAGGGGTCCTTTCTAATCTACATTTCTGCATTTCTGGGCTTGAAACCAGTTCCTAAACCCAAAAGCATGAGAATATTCCTTCTCCCCCCACCCCCCTGCCCTCTGCCCACAGTTGTAAAGACGTATTTACACCCTGGAGAGTAGTCTAAGAGCGGAAGTTGGGGAAAGAGGAATAGAAAGTGGAAGTAGATCTGTACCCTGATGATAGTGAGCCCCAACTAATTAACCATCAGATTTTCACCAGGGTTTGTGTGTGGTGGGGGGTTCAGAGACAGGTGCGTGCTCCTTTCCCTGTCTTTGTGACAAAACCTGACTTTCCTGCCAGAATACATTTTTTGGTGTTTGAAAGCTAGACTTTTCTCTTGAGCATCAGGGCAAAAAAGACATCAAGAACATAATATTATGAGAAACATAATTTATTAGGAAACTTGATTGTAACAGGAGAAGTTGTGATAAGTTATATAAATTTATTTGGTTTTAAATAAATAATTATTAAGACTATATTCCCATAGAATTTGAACAGAAATCTGTTCTGACCTGAGAATCATGAAATACTGAAAAGTGCAGCACATAAAAATGTGCAGTGGGCATATGGAAAAACATTGCAATTAACAATTAAACCAGCTGGTGCTCTTCATTTGTCGAACAATCCGTTTGGCACGAGGATCAAACTGGAACTGAGTTGTTCCACGGAAGAAATACACATAGCCTAGAAGTAAAATTTAATCCAATTATATTTCATAGGTGACTTTTTCCAGTGTTTTGGAAAAAAAATCCCCATTATAGACAGCCCATGTATACCTGATATTTTTAGTTTCCTTTTCATTAAGGTTAATAACAGCTTTTTGAAAAAAGTTATTCTATCTGTATGAGCCCAAATATTCACATAAACACAGATTAAAGGTATGTTTCACTCACCATCTTTCTGGAAAGCAGCATCAACTCTGCCAATATTTCCAAAGTAAGAGACTATTTTCCTGGGATACCCATGATCCATGGACTTTTTCTTTTCATCATATCTTAGAAGAAGAAATGTCATTACAATTTGTGAGGAAGCGGACAATAGTTCGAAAGTCAAAAGCAAATTTTTACATGCAACTCTACTGTTACTAAGAAGTCTCATAGAGATTAAATAAAGCAGGTTTTTGATTCTTATTCTTAAGCTTCTCTGAGAGTTTCTCTGAGATTTGAAAATCCTACCTATGGTAAAGTTTGTCACAATGTTCCCAGGGACCCTGGAAACACAGGTCAGAAATTAATAATGTATCTCTGCATTGGCAGAGCCTTGGCCATCACTTGAACATAAAATTAATTTCTATTTCAAGGCACTGAATATCTAGTTCAACATAAAAACAAAACATAAAACTTTGGAGAAGAAGACAGTAGCACAGTCCTGAACCATAGCTGAATTAGTGTCAATGATGGACTTCTCAAACAAAATTGCTCTCTGAAATTTGTCATGAGCTTCAATTAGAAATACAAGCAACTTTAGAATTGGAGAATATTTATAGTTACTTCATACAGGAATTCAATTACAACACTTTGCATTGATGGCTTATTTTGTTTGAAAAGTGAATTAAAAGTCGACACGATCACAACATCACACAAAAAAGTAGCACTGTTGTGGAGAAAAAGTGAGTAATCTACCAGAAACCCACTCTTTTTTATTGGGTAGCTGTTTTATTCAGGTGAAAGTACTTATATTCCTGCTACAGGAATCTAACATTCGGGGAAAAAAAATCCTGATGAAAAGGTGGCATTTTCTAGGAAATGTTTAATTTTTTTTTAAACTCCAAAGAAACACATTTAAATTTCTGGAATGTACCTGGTTTAAACATCATTCCACTCAAACTGTATAGTAATACATCAGTCCCCAGGGAAATGAAAACATGCCTTCTGGTAAATGAACATTAACTCTTACCTCCAGTATCTGTCAGCTACAAAGAAGTATGTTTTTCCTGTGCTTTCATCATTGTAAGCTGCATTAACTCTTTTAACGGTCTTTGGGAACCCCAAGCGATAGATTGGTTGGGGATAGCCAGGTACAACATCATATCCCCTCACAACCCAGTACTTATCCTCTGAAAAATACAAGCAAATTTCATTTGTTTTTGCTACTTATAAACAGCATTTACTTGTGTTTCAGATGTGTAGAAGACAATGTGTCTAGATGTCAGTATTATTCTTTTCAGTTTACTACTTTAGAAATGTTTCTAATTCTTACACTGGGACTACGTCATGAAGACAGGGGAAATGGCTTTTGTTTTAAGACTAAAACATTAGAACTATAACGTGTATTGGATAGAACTTTTCCCAGAATTATAAAAAATAAATATAATGTATTTTTCTGGATAACAACTTGGGGAGTGCTGGAGGTTGATGAGTTAAACCATTGACCTTAGATTGGGATGTTGAGTTCATTAAATTCCTGTAATATGCTATTTGATTATAGAGCCATATCATATTTTGAAAACTAGGCAATGTGTATCAAATTAAACTGCTAAGAATAGCACATGTCTAATCACAATGCTTTGGTAATTTTAGATGCAATGAACATATTTATGTATGGTAATAGGTAATGTATGACAGTATGTGTATAATGAATTTATTTGAGATATTTAAAGGGGATCTGAGACCCATATAAAGAAGGACAGATTGTTAGTTCAGTGAACAATTTTCCTCATAGTACAATTTTCAACTGATATATTTTTGCATTTTTTTTTCAAAATATAACAAATGCTAACAAGCATTTCAGTAATTGCAGCATAAAAATGCCTGTATTTGTCAATTGAATTCAGTAAAAATCCTTCTGCGCAAAGTGAAATGCTGTTACCTGAAGAGAACTAGACCTGAAGAAGGGTAGCTGTTTTCATGGCTTGTTTTATCAGGGCATTAACTCTAACAGAGGGGCAAGTTTTCTAGATTATGACCTCTGAAGATCCATTACAGCAATATGATCCTCTGGTTTAATTGTTTTCAGAATTGTAAGATTATCTGTTCCACTTCCTTAAAAACACTTTAACTTCTGTAACTGCACTGTTTTTAAGAAGCAGGAAAAAGTGGAGGTCGGAAAAAGTGGAGAATTTCTGGTTCAATTACCTTTAAAAACTAAAATTTCATCCCTCTCAACGTTTTCATAAGCAGCTTGAATTCCTGATGGTAGCCTTGGCCAGAACAGTGAGATAAAATTGAGCTCTGTCTCTGTCCTTGCAGGATGCTTGCGCAGCATGTATCTGTTTTAAACAAAATTTATGTCATAAAATAATTCCACTCCTATCAAAACTTCAAAATAATTATTATAGATCCTGGAGTACAACAGAGGGGAGATGGGTACTTGGATGTGAATACCCCTGTCCATTGCATGTAAAAGAAACCTAGCGCAAAGACATGTGTAATTTTAGCACCTCAATTACATGCTGAAAATCAGGCAAATGGAATGTAAGACCTTCTATTTCTCTGTAGAGCAGCAAGGCTCAGACATCCTTCTCCCTGGCAGTGCTTTCAGTTCTGCCCCCGCTCCTGCACTGAGGGTGAGTGTGGGACCCATGGACACATTGCTAAGGGATACGTGAGTGCTCTTGCTTTTCTGTTTAGTTGAATCGAGTTCAGAGATGAGTCTGTCACAGTGCCGGCCACAGTGATAGAACAGTTGGAAAACAACCTATAAGCCCATGTCACCTTCCCTAATTTTGTCAAATAGGGCTCTTTGGGTTAATGTTCTAAGAACTCACTTCTGTAAATACATCGTGGTTTTCTAGAGCTTCTCTTCGTATTACATTCCAAAAGGACAGTTTTCCCTCATGGATTTTTTTAAACTACTGAATATTTTAAAGAAATAATATGTATGCTTATTGTTGTTACCTGCCCTTGAAGAAGAATATTTCTCCACGTAGGGTAGTAATAGCATCAAATGTCAAATTTGGGTCACAAGCTTCTGGAGTTATGGGTCCTGTTGGCTGCACAGCAGCATTAGATCGTCCTGTAGGATGAATATTTGTGATTTAGTGTGGAGAAATACAAGGAAAGTGTTCGGAAGGTCTCTGAGGACCCAGAAAACACTTTTCATAGAGAATGAAAAAAGATATAATTTTAAAGTAAGAGTCTGTCATTAAATGCAGAATTCTAATGTTGATAAAACATCTTTTCATCTTTTAGTTAATCTTTTCCAAAATGAGTTTTTTGTGGAACTGGATTTCATCTGAAGTTTGCTTCCAGGAATTTTCTCTCTTTTGTTATCTATTTTTCAGAAACAAACGTATCATTTTAGTAGAATATTAAATACCGTCATTTTACCATTTACCAGATTCCCAAGTAGAAATATTAAATAAATACATATTTTCTTACTGTTTACCAGCCTCCCAGATAGATATATTAAATAAATATATTATTTCTTACCATAGATGGCCTGAATTCCATCAATGTCATCCTGAGGAAGAAGGAATTCATTTGGGTCGGTGTAGGAGTAAGTTGGATACATCAGTGCTCCAGGATCATTTGAATGAGACAGACCCAGTGAATGGCCAAGCTCATGGGCAAGAACAATGAACAAATTGTAGCCTGTAGGATAAAAAACACATAAAACAAGACAAAATCAGTTTCAATGCTCAGCACAGTTCACTAAATGGGAAACACTTATGCTAAAATACACTAGAGGTACAAGAGAGACTGTAAGTAATTCTATTATCATAACACCTCAAAACCATCATAACTGAAGAGCTATTAGAGTATATAAAGAATGTCTGTCCTTGATTGTGGTCTTATTGTCATTCTCTATTGTCCTTGTGTCTTAAACATGAGCTGTTTCCCCTGCTATCACATAAACTGCTCAGATCCAGGATCATGTCCATGCTGAGGGATTGTTGGCAGTAATCCAACAGAAAAAGAGCTTCAAAACAAACAATGAGATTACAGTTTTGGTGTTACTGGAACACCCCAGTTAGCACCAAACTTCGAAGTGCTAGGTTAAGAAAAAGAAAGAATTTGCCTTCAGAAGTCTACCGACTGATTTTCTTGTATCCAAGCTTCAGCTTTCCTCTGAACAAAAAAATATGTTAAAGTGCTGACCTTAAAATCATTAAAAACCCTTATGACCTAAATATATCTACAACATTATAAATGCCACTATGATCTAAAAAATCTATTTTCTGCAAGTTCATGGCTAAAAGTAGCAGTAAAAAACAACTACAAAAAAGGACAAGCAATTATAAATGAACATCTCTGTCCCTTTTGCTCACTTTTCTGCCAGTAGAAAGGCTCATGAAATAGTAAGCATCACATGAGGTAAGACTGTATGAGGTTAAAACTATATAGATTCAGCTACAAAATGCTTACCTCTTCCATCTTTTGTCCAAGCTTCCTCCTCATCCATGTGCACATCTCCACCAATACCTTCACCAGGCTGGAATGCATGAGCCAGCTGTCCATTGGGACCATCAAAAGGAGAATTGTCCTGATGGTCTAAAACGAAGAGGTAAAAAATCAGTTAGAATCTAAAATTCCTTCTATGACTTCAGATGGGTATTTAATATCCCACATAATCATTGTTACCTCTATAAGCAAAAGAGATCATTATATCTGCTTCTTTGTCATCAAGCTTTTGGAATGTTAATGGTGTCACGTTGCTCCAGACACTGAGAGCTTTTCTGACTGCTTCATCTACATCAGCTCGTCTCATCTTTGGGGTGTAATTCAAAATCCTTCAAAGAAAAGCCAACACATAATATATTGTTTAGACAATAGCTGAAATAAAATTACTTGTGAAAAAGTCAAAAATCTTAGATATATCTTTCATGAATGAAAATTAATAAAGGCTTTGTTTTAGATACTGCCTTCTAAAGCATCTCTCTTCTTCCGGAAATCACTAAATCACTCCATATGTCCATATATTGCATAATATAATTCCTTCAGACCCCCCACCCCAAAGTTGGTGTGCTAGATTTATATCTTTTTGAATCAGATTAGGAAAGATTACCTGTATGTCAGATTATTTCTTTTCCATTTGGGATTTCCTGGTGTGAACACATATTGCTCTACATCAGGTACACCACATCTGGGTTTTTTCATCACCTCCAATGTGTCAAGATCAGGTTTTCCAGTCACTTGTAGCCCAAAGAACGACTGCATTTCCCTGAGCTTTGCAGTAAGGGGGTTTTCACCGCGGCTTCTTAAATGGAGGTGCTGGTCCTTTTGAAGGTTGTAGAAATCCTGTAGATAACTCTGAATCCCAGTTTAAAAAAAAAAAAATAGAGCATTGTGACTTATCAGTACTGTCTTTGGTCACACTTAAATTTTCTAAGTAATCTTTAACTATTCCCATATCAACATGCCCTGTGTTTACCAGGACCAACAACCACCTCTTTTCTTCAGTACAGTTTTCCTATAGTTGTCTGACTTTGTTGTTTCACTGATGAAATATATCAAGAAATGTCTTGAAAATCTAATATCTACTATTAATAATTCAACATTATTTACTGTGCTCAATTACTCCAACAGCAAAGCTTACAAGAAAGCTTATAACTGGTCTCATCCAAGGAAATTGAGGCTGGCAATGAGACCCCACACAGCCAGGACTCCCACCGGAGCAGGTGACTGCTGCTAGAGAGTCAGACTTGGCGAATCATGCCTTTTATCTTTAGCCACAGAATATGATACTAGAAACTCAGGCTTTCCTACTAAATTTCAACAATTTTGTCTACAACAAATTATGTTGTGTCTATGTGAGTTCCCTTTTTCCAAAATATTCTATAAAAGATCTACTCAGCCAAAACATGGAAAAACATGCCTCCTTCAAGCAAGTTTCCTTCCTTATTTTATTAAGACCAGCTATAACATACCAGAAATAGTTTCAAAGCACATTCTAAAATGTAAATTGCTGCTGAGTTTGACTGTTGTTGCTAGAACTCATGCCTCAGTAGTTTTGTTATTACTTTACTGACAACACCAAAAGTGAAGTATACAATATTCAGATGACGTCTGGGTAAATAAGTTCCACATAATTTTCACACGTTTTCTAGGTTGATAGGCAAAGCTTTCTCTTGAAACCTCTACAAAATGGTACATCTTAAGTTTCCAGCCATATTCCATGAATTGCAATTATAGTTATCTCTCAGACTGCCTTAGGTTTCCCTTAGATATGCACTGAAAAAAATACTTACCTCTACAAGCTGTAGGGTTTTTCCTTCATCTTCTCCTTCTGGAGCCACAGGAAATGCAGAGGAGACGGCCACATATAGTGAGAGGAGAATTGCAGCAGTCTTCATCCTCATCTGAGTTTGGTTGCCTGCCTCAGTTTCACTCAAGCTACTGAGCACACTTCTCAGCTGTGTTTATATAGTAAATAGTAAATCAGTGACAGCCTGACTCATGGTGTATAATATCCTCTGATTAGTAAAAATGATGCATAGCAGTTTCATCATGAGGGAGTGACGCAAGGTGTTTAACTAATATCACTACCCTTATTTTGCTCGGGCCTTCTGGTTTGGGCAATTTTATAGCACGTTTAACAAATAAGGAAATGTTTTTCAGGTAAAATGTGGAGCTACATTTCGTTTTTTTTTTTTTGAATCATGAATTTAGACCATTTATGGCGTAAGATTTTGACAAACTGGAGAAATAAGAAGAAATAACATGTAAGAGCAACATAATCTATTGTATGATAATTAATCAAATTATGTTATGTGTGATACATATGATTTAATCTTAAGCAGACTATAAAATATTACATTACAATATGTAATAGCAAAATACAAATGACAGTACAAAGAACTGATCTTTTTTAGGAATAACTAGCAGCATAACTCCAGGAAGACTGTTACCAGTTATCTAACAGTTCTACCTAAATCAATCTTACGATAGCAGAAATGAGTGCTAAAATGATTCAACATTTTTAAACTGAT
Organism: Pachycephala philippinensis; assembly: GCA_013397055.1. Classification (NCBI taxonomy): domain Eukaryota; kingdom Metazoa; phylum Chordata; class Aves; order Passeriformes; genus Pachycephala; species Pachycephala philippinensis. The sequence continues at coordinate 240,991 of VWZT01010099.1, forward strand.
ATTAACAAATTTGGTCATGCTACTGGAATGCATAATCTGGGTTCCCATACATATGGCAGGTAACATTTCTGCTCTTGCCAGAATGGATAAGGTCTCAGCTGCCATAGTGTGTTTGGAATCAAGCAGAGAAAGATGAGCTCTGGGAGGAAGAGACTCCACAAAATACAACAGGAATTTTCATGAGTGTGGAAAAAGAATGTTAAAATAACCATTTTTTACTCTGTGTTCACTGTTTCATGGAAGGAAAAGTAAGAGGAGCCATGATAAAAGCTGGTAAATATAAGAAAAGTATTTTTTTTAATAAAAATTTATCAGTGTCCAGTCTCCAAGACTCTCGAGAGGTCTTAAACAACAGCGATTAAGTTTAGAGATGAGGTTTGGGATTCAACTGCCTGAGTATCAGTGTTATTTGAAATTCTCTAGGGAATCACACCTGATCTCCAGCTGCCCTGTAAGGATGCAGGTCTCCATAGCTCCTGTGTCATGGCAGCCAGCCCTGGCTGGGTGTCTCAAGTACAGGCAAATGAGTAGTGTGGTGGAATCTGCTTTAAGTGTTTTGTTGTGTAGATGTCTGTAAGTCATTTAGGTCTCCAAGTTCCCATTTTGGACAACGAATTCTAGAGAGTGATTCAACTGACCACACGACACGGACTTCTAGATGAGACGAACTGCTCTCTATACCACATTGACTGTATTGGCTGGGTCTCTAACAGTGATAAGAGAAGTTTTAATATCCTGGACAGTGTAGACTCCTAAACTGAGGAAAACATTTCTAACTGCAAGCATCAGAGTAATTGGCCTGAAGAGGATGTATGTTTGCTAACCCTGCAGGCTGTCAGGTACAGGCTGGACATCTTTCAGGACGGTTTTGATGTTTCTGTCCTTATTGGCGGTAAAGACCCTCCTTGTAAGCCTTAACAGAGAAACAGTAAATGTTAGTGTGAGAGGGAGAAATACAAATAAATACCATCATTTTAATTACGCTGGGAAATTCTCCACTTACTTTCCCAAACATCATGAAAAATAATGTACTCAGCATGAGATTCTACACTCCCTGTAGTGTAGCACCCCCTAACTACGTCTAGGTTCAGCAGAGCCAACACCACTCCTGGGAAAAGTAAATTACCTTCTACCTTCCAATGTGAGTCACATAGCTTGCCTGGAGTGATTGATTGAAGCTAATAGATGACACTTCAAAAGCAGAAGCTGTGATTTGAAATAACTAGAAAAAGAATTCCTCAAAAGGTACAACTGTTGCAGACTAAAGAAATTCAACTTCATGGTTCATAGTCCAAGGAGACTTAATTATGGGTTGTTCTTAATCCATCTTGATTCAGACGTGTACAAAAAAGAATTTTGTGTGTTGGATACTTCTCCAAAGACTTGGCTACAACTCAAAAGAATCTGGGATTCATGAAATGCTGCTTAACTTCTCGAACTCTGTTTCTAAACTAGTCTTATTTCCCTGTAAATGTTTCTCCTTCCTGTGTTTCTTTAGGATGGTTTATATAGATCCTGATTCGATACCTTCATTTCCTATTTTTTTTCATAAGGAATAATTAACTTCTTATTTCTTCTATCTTTTTTTTTTTCTCTTTTATTTGCTGAAGGCATCATAGACATGTTTAAACACTACAAGCAAAGAAGAGAAGCACATTAATCAGATGCGTCCAGTGGCTGAGATAGGAACATAAGGAAGTCATGTGCTGTGGTGTTCACAGAGAGTTTCTTCTGCCTTGTGGATTTCTGTGAAGGGTCTGTGGCCAAATTTTAATGTGATCAAGAGGATACTGAATTGGGCAGAGGGTCAGAGAGTACATCTGTCTGTTTGCTATGAAACTTTAAATAGATTACTTTCCAAAGCATCCAGTGGAAGGACTAGAAGGTCCTGGATCCATAAATAGCTTGGGAAACTCTTTGTGCGTTTGAGGAGTCATCAAGTGAAAAACATTAAGCAGCATCAGGAAGAGGAAGCAGAAGCAGTGGCTTCCCCCTGTCTTGGGAATTTCCATGGTGTTGGGCTACAAAGTTGTGTCCCACTTCACTGTCTGCATTGACTTCCTACTGCGTGTCCTTCAGCACAACTCCCTTGAACCCACACTCAAGGGAAGGACAGGTTTCAGTCATCTGCTTTCCCATGGTGTGACAGCTAGCACAACACCATCTTCTCCTTCTCAAGCACTTGCCTCCAGACAAAGGCTCAAATCCCAACAGATTGAGACATGAATACACCAAAATGAAACTGAGACTTCCTCAGAGGAGCAGGTCTCATGAGAATTGTTACTGGGGGCCAACTGGTGTCTGCACAGTTCCTCATTATTCTTGCAGGACCATTGTGTTGCACCTGCATCTGACTGGCACTGTCCTGGCCTTTCACTAAACCCCATTTCTAGTTATTTTCCTATGTAAGTGGCTTTATCCTGTCTGGGGGATCTCAGTGAGAGCCTCTGGGGTGGGGCCAGGGGCTGGATGCCCCTATGTCAGTGGTGCTGTGACTGGAAAGATGCCAGGGTGCACGTAAGTCCATTGGGTACATACGTGTATGTGCACGTACATACTGGGATACAAGCACAGCCTCACTGCCAGACCTGGGGTCAGGGAGCTTCATCAGCCTCAAATCCATCAGGGTACCAGATTTGGACAACTCCAAACACACTGTTCCTGCCTGGAGTTTGCTTAAAATCATAGAAATTTAGAATCCTAGAATGGCTTGGATTGGAAGAAACCTTAAAGGTCATCTCGTTCCAAACCCTTTACCACGGGTAGGGACACCTTCCACTAGACCACTTCAAAGCCCCATCCAACCTGGCCCTGAACACTTCCAGGAATGGAGCATCCACAGCTTTTCTGGCAACTGTTCCAGTGACTCACTAACCTCCAAGTAAAGGACCTCTTCTGAAGACTTAATCTAAATCTCTTGTATTTTAATTTGAAATCATTTGCCCTTGTCCTATCACTATCTGCCCTCGTAAAAAGTCCCTGTCCTTCTTTCTTATAAGTCCCTTTTAAGTACTGGAAGCCCGCCACGGTGTGTCCCTGAAACCTTCTCTTCCCAGCTCTCTCAGCTGGTCTTCATAGCAGAGGTGTTCCAGAGCTCTTAACATGGAAGATCTCCATGTAATCAAAGCAAAGAGGTAAACTTTACATTTACCTACCTCCAACAATTCTTCAGAAGGAGCTCTTGTCTGGAACAAAAGCATCAGTGGCTCACTCACCCTGAATCACCCTGCTAGGTCTGGTACCCATCTGTTAAACCACTGCTAAGGAAGAGGATGTGGCACAGTTGTTAAGCCAGTGCTTTCAAGGGTTTTTCCAGTGTACACCCATGTAGTACAGATTTGTCTCTCCCTGTATTAGCATACTTCTTCCTCGGCAAAACTGCACCCTTGTTCCTTGTGTTGAGACAAGAGACCTCAAAATGTCCCTTTTCTAGGTTCTCTACTGACTGTTCCTCATTCACTAGGTCTGCACAGGAATGTAAGCACTGTCAGAGGTCTATCCAGCATTGTTTCCCTTTTCAGCATTAACTGAAAAAGATATTTAGGCAGAGCTGTTAGGAGGAGACATATTTCCCCAGAAGAGTTTCTCAGCCTTGAATCATTTTCTGTCTCAGTGATTTCAATTTACTTTGTACCTCACTGACCTAGGGCTTGGATTTGACTCTTGAAGCTATTTCCCTTTTCTCCTAGTATCTCTGGTAACATGTTCTAATGACTTCCACCCACACTCCTGACTGAATAATAAAAAAATAAATTCACAGCTTGAATCATAGTGGGGTTTCCCTAAATCAAGTATCTCACTACAAAATTACTGTGGAAAAGGGAACTTTGATTGGTAGTTCTGTAATTTTACTGTTACAAAAATGAAAAGTGGTACCTCATAATTCTAAGAATTGTTTACTGTTAAGAGTTTGTCACAATGATGTTTGCAACTGCTTTCTCAATAGCAGGTGGCACTACAAAGTAGTCATCATTCCCACAGGAAGTATTTTTCTTTCCATTCTGTGCTCTTATGTATACCCTAATCTTCTAATGTCTTTCCAATCTATTTTGAAACAACAAAATAAAAATCTTTCTGCAAACCTAGAATATTATCCTGAAATAAGCTATTTTCTTTGGAGGATGTCACTTTGCGTGTGAAGTATAATGTGTCAAAGATGTGAGTCATGTCACTGTGCAGTAATATTCTGCTGATTGCCAGATATTTGCTTGAAGTTAGAGGGTTCATTAGGAGTTTTCCCTTAATGAACCAATTACATTTTAATACTGAGATGAAACAGCCAAAGGCAAGCCTCCAAATCAGCTGTCTTGAAGTTTGCACAAGCTCATGGCTTCACTTCACTCAGTATTAAACATTTCCTTTATAGAACAGCTGTTGGTACTGCTCCAAAGGTACTGATCAGTCACTCAGTTTACAAACCAGGGCGCTGTGCTGGGCAGTGTTACAAGCACGATTCTATAGTACAAACCACTCAGAAGTCCAAAGGCCACTGCGATAGGGCTCAGGATGACAGGTGCTGAATCAGTTCTAATTATCCTATTGTAGAAAAGCAATTCAATGTGACCAGTCCCACACTGGGGCAGCGCCTGTGTTACACCTCAGTGACTTGCACAGTCTCAGACATGGCATCATCAATGATTTCAGTAAAAGGAGAAGGGAAGGAGTGCCACTTTCCATGCCAAGCATCTGTTTCCTGAACACAGGAAGATCAAATTACACTCTTTATCTTTGCAGTTGGGCTGTTGCCTGGGATGGGAATCTGGTCTGTTATGTCCAGGTCATGATTTCCCTGATGGCAGATAAGGCCTTGGGATGCCCTGCAGAACCAACCTCACCTTGAAGTCCTTTGCCTCTAAACTTGGTGGTTATCACACAAGATATGAAGATGTAAAACTTGTCCTGAAAGAGGCAGCAAGAAGAGATCAATGTCTCCACACTGATCTACAAAATAAATCTGCATATTTCCTGGGGATCTGCACCATTTGGGACATACTGGAACTCCTATAGGTTCACAGTCCCCCAGCTGGATAGACGGCACAAATGCCAAAACATCCTGTGAGCCAGCTACTGTTTGTGAACCTGCAAAGGCAGTTTTCTTCCTGGCAGCCAGATGGAAGTTCAGAGGCTGCCAGGGAATTATCTGGAAACAAAGTCTGCTCCTTGGCAGTTTTAAAATATTTTCTCTGTAATATCAATGGCACCTAAGACATGCATCTTTGCAGTTCTGAGTTGTCTTAAACACTTCTGAACCCACAAATCTGCTGTTCCTGTCACCAAGTAAGGTTTTTTTCCCCACAGTATTTCCATGAACCAAACATTTCACTAGGAGCAAGTTCCTGCAAACAATATTTAAACGGATTCATTTTAATTTTATTCTATTCTGCCAGGGCTTATCAGTTACCTTTGTCTGGTTTACTGAGGTGATAAACTCTCTGCTCTTAGTCTGAGTGTTTAAATCACTACACAATGTCTTTCAGTTCAGGTTAGCATGGCAGACCTACCTTGTTTGATAATATATTTGTAATCGTGCCAAGAACAATATCAAAGGTCGTTCATCCCTTCTAGGCAGGATGAGGGTGTGAAACCAAGAAAACCAATAAATAGTAAGAAAAAGGACTTGCAAACCAAACAGGTTTTTTTCTTGGGTTAGACAGTGTTGGGACTTCCTTGTTGGAGCTTCTGTATTGTTTCAGATGGTTGTCCTATGGAGTCCTTGAAAAGGAAAAGGCAAATATATTCATTCAGATGCAGGCAAAATGTCCTCCAAGACAAGATGGTGAAAACCACAATAAACGAGACCATTATATATAAAACAGAGAAGAAAACAAAGAAATTCTTGTGATCTGAATTCTAGAGTCACATAATAAACCTGTTCCTTGTGAAGAGACTGTTCTCTTCACCCAAGTTTCTATGCAAACAGGGTAGAAATTTGCTAGAATATGGAAAAATCTGATGTGTTTAGAAGACTGAGAAAACTGTAACTGAAATTCTTGGACTGAATGTACCACAGACAATGAATATATCTAACTCAGAGCCTAGGTCTCAAACAGTGTCTTGAAAGAGCACAGGATATCAAATACAGGTCAGTCACCTTCAGTTCAAAAGCCTGTTTTCAGTCAAATGGTAAGGCTGTCTTGTGAGTGGTACCAGAGGTTTTTAAAATAAGAATTGTGAAGCAAAAAATGATACCAACATTCGACACTAAACCAGCTAAACTATATTAAGACAGAAGATACTGGAGTCAGCTAAGTTCTACTTCTGCCACAGATCTAAGACTTCATATTCACAATTAGTATGACTATCTGTGTGCACAGAAATAGGTAAAGAAAGGACTCCAACTAATCAGAAATCATCAAAAAGCCCCCAAAGGAGAACTAGTTGGATAAGTATGTGACATCCAGAAAACTACAAAACAATCATGAAAGGTCTAGGACCAGCAAACTTTGTTCTGAGAGCTATAATCTCATCTGAAAGACAGTATTTCCAAAGGAAAGTTGGATAGACCAGAGCTGGAAGAGATTATCCCATCTAAAATAATACGGTCTCATGCAGTTATCCACAATGGAAGTGATGTGCAAGGCACAGACACCATAGAAGAGCATCAGCAGTAGGAACAACAGAAGAAAACTATTCAAACCAGAACAGTTAGAAACTTCCTTAAGGAACAACAACAACAAAAAAATCTATAAAGTGTGTGCCAAGCTGTTCATGCATCTTTTTAACTTTCATTGTTTTAGCTTAGACCATGGGCTGATTAAGCCTTGCAGCTGCAAGACCAATCAAAAAGCCATACCAGAAACATGAAGGAAATATAGAACTAGAAAACAAGAACAGTGCAAGGAGACTAATAAGGAAGAAATAAACAGCACAGAAATACTTGCCGCTAAATTTTATAGAAGCTTTCAAGTTACAACTCTTGAACCTGCTTCTCTGACCTTGGCAATATCAGACCAGATACTACTCAGAGATACTACTATCAGACCAGAGCTACTCATTTCCTCTTCTTGAGGTGCTGTGATTAAACTTAATCATTTTGACTCTAGTTCTGCTTGGGCAGAAAGCCTTGTTTGCCACCTCTATAGCAGGTGTGGCAGCAATATTTGTCTTGCAAGACTGACAATGCCATTATACAGTTTTGACCCTGATAGAATTCAGATAAAGGTTCCCCAGTGACTGGAGTGCCCAACTGGAGTAGCCCTGCTACCAGGGGTTTTAAAAATGAATCAGAAAAAAGATTACATAAAATGTGTTGAAATGTCTTATTGCATTTTTGCAGTACAATTTCATGCATAAACAGAACAAAATCACCTTGTCCTGACAGGACTGGAGGCAATGCACACAAACTGAAACACAGGAGGTTCCCTCTCAACATCAGGAAACATTTTTTTTACTGTGAGAGTGACAGAACATTGGCACAGGTTACGCAGTGAGGTGGTGGAGTCTCCTTCTTTGTGCAAAAGCAGTATCTCCAAAAGCCACCTAGAGACTCAGCAGCCTGCTCTAGGTGCCCTACTTGAGCAGGGGGGATTGAGCATGATAACCTCCAGAGGCCCAACCAACCTGACCCATTTGGTGATTCTGTGATTCATGCAGAAGCAGAATCAAATAGAAGAACAAACTGTTTTTCTCAACTTTTTCCCTTTTTTGGCAGGAGGTTTTTTAATGAGGGGGAGACTTTGGGTTCTGGGAGAGATTTTTTTACATTCGTGAAAGAAAGCATATCTTCTGTATGTCCATCTGAATACTTGTGGGCCCCAAGTTATGTCTAGCTCCAGCATCAGATGGATTATTGTCAGCAGTATTGGACTGGCAGCTGGTTCCTGTCTGCCCCCTGGGTCCAGAGAGCTGTGAGGCTGGCCACAGAGACCATCACAGACAGAAAACATGGAACACTTGGACAAATATGAAAAGGACTTGTTGCCCAAACCCATTGCTCTCCTCCCTCTGATGAGAATTTCTGCCCCATGGTGAAGCACCGATGTGGAAATACCAACAGTGTGGAGGCCCTCAGGAGCTGCCCTCAGACACATAGCTCTCCCGGTACAGCAGCTGGCCCTGCACCTCCTGTATCCCCAGTGTGGCGGAGTGGCAAAGGCTTAAATAGAAAATAAGAAGAGAAGATAGAAGAAAGACCACACCACCAGCACCTAAGTAGGAATTCTCCCCCAGCGAGGGTGACAGCCATCTCAGGTCCCGCATTGATGGGGTGAGTCCCCTTCCCGATCCCTATTGGTCCCCTGATCCCTTGTCCCTCCCTGTTCCTCCCTCATTGGTTTGTGCCCCATCACCCCACCGACTGGTCCTCCCCTCGGTATAAATACTGTACCCTCCATTTTGTCTGGGCTCTTTGGGCACGGGTCCTCTGTTCTGTTCTGTTGACATCTGTTGTCATATGGATTAAAGCCTTGGAACCCCATGCCTGGAGCCCCTCTCGTTCTGTTCCCTCCGCCGGTGCTCCCCTAGAGGGAGCCTGCTCTGTTCCCAGCCTGCGGACCAGAGGACGTCTGCAGGGGGAACGCTGAGCCAGGCTCCCCGGGAATGACCATCTACTTGTTGCCGCCCGCAACACCCCAGGAACATTCACGTCCCTGTAGCTTGCAGCCATGCCCCAGCTGCTGGCATTCAGATCTCTTAACCTCCTCAGCAGCCATTCCAGCTTGAAGCTCACCCAAACACACACAGAAGGAGCTCATCCACACATAAAGCATGATTTACCGAGAAGACAGGACCAAACGTGCAGGGCAGGGCCAAAGAAGCAGCTGACTGCAGCCTGTTTCCACACAACCAGCCCCTCTCATCCACTTATCCCTCTATTTTTCCTTTCCTCCCCAATCTACCACTGTCAGATTGGTTCCTTCCATTTCCCTGCCTTTGGTCTTTCCAGTAATCAACTCAAAACAAATTTTGAACATTTCCACAGTCCCCTTTGAACACGACTTAAATTTAACCTTCTATTATCAGGTGTCCAATATAAACTGCCTCTCCAGTCAGTGAAAAAAAAAGAAGCACTTCCATCTCTCAGCACCCATCTCAGGCTGGGATGGATTGCTCTCTGGAACTCCTGTATGTCTCACTGTAACTATAAGAACTAGCTAAGTCTTTTTGCTTAGCTTTGAAATATCTAAAACAGGTTGAAAACAATCCTAGCTTTAGGAAGAGAAATGCTCTTCCTCATGGACTCCTGGCTCCATAGTAGGGCTCTGTGTAGGGTGGCGTACAGCAAAAAGAGTGAAAAGAAGATGGCGGAAATAATAAAATCGATCACAAATTTGTATCAAAAGTAAAAACTGCATTGTTGTTTGGTAAGATAGCCAGCCTGATGTTAACTACATGCGTATGTACATATCAATATGTTAAATACTGTTCTGCTATTTAAAGAAACACAGATTCTGCAGGGAATGAGTTCTGCTGACTAGTGCTGAAGTACCTGTACATTTTTATATATTTATAAAAGAAAAAGCTTTTCTATCACAATAACAGTACATTCTTTACAACACCATTACAGATTTCACTTTCTTAACATGGAAACCAGAAGTTTGTCTTTAGGAAGCGTGTAACTCTCTTCTTATCAAGGTCAAACTCAAATTGCTTTCTTCCACTGAAGAAATAAAGGAAGTCTAGAAAAAAAAAAAACCAAGAAACAATCCAGATGAATTATGATATTGCAGATATAAAGATTAGTACACTTTTAACAACATCCTCAAAGAGCTCAAAGCAAACTTTGGATACAATTATGCTGCCAACAGCATCTACTTCCAGGTGTAACCTCTGCAAAACATGGCACAGCAGCATGGGAGCACCTTCCACAGCAAACCAGCCATGCACACGCTGCATCCTGTATTCAATGAACCCCACAAGGTCACACTACAGAAGATGCACCCTGTGCGTTTCTTCAGTTTAACATATCTGCTCTTACACCAGCTGTGCTGAACCCCCCCAGCAAGGTGCATTTCTAGCCCCCTGTGGGTAGGTACTGCACAGTCCAGAGTGGGGCACAGGGCACAGCAAGCTGTGAGCAGGTACTGGCTTGATGGGTGCTGCCAGATACCATGCAGGGAAGGAGTGGCCCAGCCTGGGCTAGTCATGTCCACACTGCCCTCTGGGAGTGAGGTCTCTCAGCACAACGTGTGTTTTGGAGGAAGAAATAAGATTTGCTATGAAACAATTAACATGCATGAGTTTGGATGAGCAGCAAATGAGGAGCAAAGAGGCAACTGGGAAGCTGTGACATCTGGCACCGTGAATGTATCTTTGAGTCTAGTCTAGCACCTCCCTGTGGAAGGAACATTCAGCCTCATGCAGGAGAAGCTGGTGCTGATTGTTTTATGTCAGAGGGCCAGGCTGTGATAGCCTCGCTCACGGCAGGTACACCTTACTTTGTTGAGACCTCACTGCCTTCCATGGTGTGATGTGCACATCGGCGTGAATACAGATACATCTGTCCCTTAGAGCTGGCCTTCCCAGATGTGCAGCTGTCACCAAAGGTGTACCATCACTAGGTTTCAAGGGGGTGAAGTGAAGCATGGGAGTGTTATGTCACTGCTTCAGGGTCTTGTTGGTCATCCTGTGGATTCTGAGCAGCACGTAGAAGTGCCTCTCTGTGCCCAAGCACTCTCAGCCTTATCACATTGAGCATTTAATATGGATCTTAGTAAGAACAGTTACTCACTTTCATGTTGAAAAACAGCATCAATCTTCCCCTTAATTCCTGGAAATGCATGTCTCATCAGCAATGACTTCCTCTCCATTGACTGACTTCTGTGATCATAACTGAGAAAAATGACAAACAAACTGGAGTAAATGAAAACTGCAAACAACTCTTGATTAATTCTCTCAGCACATTATCTCCTACCTATCAACAGATAACCGATATGTTGAAGATTTTCAGTATCATTTAGGTAGCATAGAGAGAGACACAATTTGCCATAAATTAATTTTTACTCTGTTAGCTGCACTGGACAAATTGCTCTTATTTACTCCACCTTAAGATACATCTAAGAATACCTAATATTGGAACCATCACTGTAAATCTGCTTTATATTTTTTATAAGAGACCATGCCTAAAGGAGTGATAGATAATAGATCATAAAAAGATTGCTTTCACGTTATATCTCTGTAAGAAAAGTTTACCAGGAAAAATCTGTTTTTTTTCTGAAGTTATAAGCTATTTAAAGTAAATTTACTTAAATTACTTACAGCAGCTATTACACTATTGGTGAAGTGCAGTTTATCTATCAGTGCTGGAGTAAGAAGGCTTGTGAATGCTTTTCTATAATTTGCTTAGCAGGAGGTTTAATGATCAAACTCTTAATCATTCAAGTTACAAGAGTTCGACCTAAAATGTGGAAGTCTGAACTTCTGCTTAAACTACAAATATGTGGCTGAATAGTTACTCTATGGTGATCTCTGTATATACAATCATTTGGCCATTGTGGTGGAAGGAAAGAGAAGTTTTGTTGTTCATCTACAATAATTCAGGTTATTACTGCTTCCATTACATTAGCATTTCCTTTGGCTGTTAGAAATCTATGTCCTGTAAGAAAAACTTGAGCAGTAGGGACTGGATTGAAAACAAAAAAATAATAATCATCCACAGCAGATAATTCATTGCAGTACATGACATTTATCAGCAACTTTATGAAACTATTAGTAAGTGGAAAGTGGGTGACATTCTCCTTCTTACTCCACAGAAACATATTTGATATAAATAGTGAGCTTCTGCCTGATTTCCTGAGATGAGCTGTGGAGCTGTATGATGGCTTTTTAACCAAGACAGATAAATGAAAACAAACAAACAAACAAACTAACTAACTAACTAACTAACTTGTAAATAGTCAAGTCAACTAAAAGGAAAATTTAAAGCACTGTTCCACCTCTTTTCAAATATTTTTCCACAACCAGTTGTGACACTGAAAGAGATCACCAAAAGCATCTGGCTAATGCGTCCTAAATCATGACAGGATATTGATCATGTGATTATGTTTGCATCTATTTAGAAAAGTAACACAGGAAATAACTACCTCCAAAATTTGTCCGCTATGAAGTAATATGTTTTCCCCTCATTTCCATTATGAAAAGCAGCATCAATTTTGGTAACATCCTTTGAAAAGCCCAGGGTGTAGAGTTTTTGGGGGTATCCAGGAAGTATAGTATCTCCTCTCACAACCCAGAACTCATTCCCTATTGAGAAAAGTTGATAACAACATGTTATGAGAATCTTCTTCTGGGAATGACACAATCCTTTTCATGAAAGCTAATGGTTACTCAAAAATAATCATTGAACTTAAAAATAACTGAAAACAGTTCTAGAGTCCAAAAAGATGCAATATGTTCTCTACATAACTTTTTTTTTGAAAACTGAAATTTCAGTCTTTCTTCATACTTGTATTAGTTTCCCACAAGCTTGGAAGAAGCAGGTGGTATAATTCTTAAATTCAATAGATAATTTCCCAGGGGGAAAAAAAAAGTGATGATACTTA
>VWZT01010099.1:253511-329114 GCA_013397055.1 Pachycephala philippinensis
TTTCTATGTGGATATTAAGAAATAAGATATATGTTCTTTAACTTGGATAATGTTTTTGTTATCTCTGTGATTGAAACACACTAATTTATTGGACTAAATTAAAGATTGTGGAATCCTATAGAAACAATGTAAGTGATTTTGAAACCAGACACAAACTGTCAAGGCTAATTGGGAATATAACATAAGAAAATAAAAAGACAACATTTTACCTTTAAAAATGACCATTTCATCTTTTTCAGAAATTTCATATGCAGCATCAACACCAGGTGGCAGCCGTGGCCAGAATGAAGATATCAAATCAAAATCGGCTGTTCTGACTGCTGGATGTTTGCGCCAAATATGCCTTGTGTAAATATATAACAGGTTTTAAATAAAATCAGATGTTCACACACCTTAATTCATGAAACCACATCATGGCAACGAGGGCAGTATTTATCTGACTAAACCAAACCATGTATCCTCAGTTAGTCACACTACAGTCCCTGTAAAATTAATGTAAATACAGTTATTTCCATGGTGGGATTGCTCTCTTCCTGATGCAGACATCTAAAATAGGTCAGATGAACCCTTATGTCAAAACATTTATTTCCCCTAATGCAGAAATGGGACTTAGAGAGACCTGGCTCATGCGGCTGGTATGGGGTAAGACTCCGGGAACAAAAGTGCAATTTTCCTTTCTTTTTATTATTTCACTAAACTCTCACTACAGGGGCTCTTCAAGCAGGTATTTGTCAGGGCTGGTGAGCCCGCAGTTCTCTCAAAGCAAGGACAGCAAAGAGGGTGTGAAGTGTCCCAGAGCTGGTGATGTGTTTTGCCAAAGAGGGTTTATGGAGGAGCTCTCCCAGATGCTGAACACTTGGGACTTGCTTACAGCCTAAAGCTAAAACAGCCCGTGTTTGCAGAGGAGCCGTCTTTTCCCACCCCATTCACAGCATCCCCTGTTCCAAAGGTCATCCTCCTCCTTGAACTTGTCTCTCTTCAGTTCTCTAACACCCTTTTTGGTTTTGTTTTCTGTCTCTTCTCCTGATTCCCTGTCTTGTCTTCTTGTCTAAAATGGCTGATATTCTGATTGAAGTTATTTTTCTGTGCTGTGGGGCATGATTTAAAAAGCAACACCTAGCTATTTCACTTCCAGAAACTGACTTACTTGTCTTTAAAGAACAATATTTCTCCACGGAAAGTGGTGACAGCATCAAAAGTTAAATTGGAGCTGCAGCTGTTTGGCAGTACAGGATCTTTTGACTCAGTTGGGTCTTTTATCTCAGGAAATTCCCTTTGATCATTGTTTGTGTTAGGAGATGGTCCTAAAAGAAGCAGTTTATGGAAGAAATTATAGTGTGAACTGATTGAGGTATATCCAGTACACAAAAATGTCACTGAAACATATCCGAAGTCTTTGAAATTATAAGCAGTAGTTGATGAAAAATTCTGAATTACCATAGAGGTACTGTATGCCAGTAATATCATCCTGATGAAGAAGGAGCACTGATGGGTCAAACTTCCTGTAAACTGGATACATCAGAGCATTGGGGTCTTTGGAATGGTAAAGTCCCAGTGAATGGCCAAACTCATGAGCAGCAACATAAAACAGGTTCGTGCCTGAAAACATCAAACAAAACATAGCAAGAGAGCTGTGTCTTTTTGTTTGTCCTGAATAACATGAAGGGTGTAAGGGAGGTCAGAAGCTCTCAGAACTGCTTGCCTAAGCAAATGAAGTTCTTGTGGGAAATTCAGTTGGAGATGAAATTCTGGTCAGAAGTAAAAATAATGGAATTGTTATAGCAGAGTACAAGGAAATAGTCTGTAGATCCTGCAGAATTCAGTGTGGGAGAAGGACCCTGGGCCAGTGCAAGTGAGGTAACTGTGCAGGAAGAGGTTGGAGGAGTGGAGAGAAGGAAGACCCCCTTACAAATAAGTCTCCCTCCAGTGCCTGGCAGAAGCTGAGCTGGGGGCTTAACTTCTTAAACCAGAAGCTCGGAGGCTTTTTATAGCTATGGAAACCAGCTGTCCAATGCTCCTTCAAATCAGCGGCAATTTAAACACTTCCTACGTAAGAGAGGAGACAGACACCGCGCTCTGGATTCCACGTGTGACTTTCTTCAGGAATGGCTTAGAGGACTTCGTTACCTACCCTCTGTGCTTTTGGTCCATGTTTCATCCTCATCAAAGTGAGCATCTCCACCAAGGTCCTTGCCGGGTGCATAGGCATGAGCAAGGGAGCCTCCTGGGCCATCAAAGGGGATGAAGTCGTTGTGAGCTGAAGAACAAATCCCATACAAACTGACTGGGGGTTCATGCACACATTGAGCAGCACATAGCGGGTATAGATCCAGTGAACTAACAGCAGCTCCCTATATTTTCTTCCTCTTTCTCTTCATCTGCCTCTATGCCCTCCCCCAAAGTCTGTCAAGAATTATAACCAAAGCACCTGGAGCAAGAGCTGTGTGTTTCTGTGTGCTTGTTCAGCTGGACACTGAACTTCACATGTGCTATGTATGGCAGAAATCATTCCAGTTCAACTGCTCCATATACTGCAGCAACTTGGCAATAACTCATAATGGTTGCATAAAGATTTACCTCTGGCTGCAAAGGAGATCATTATGTCTGCATCACCTCTGTCCTTCCTGATGAATCTCAGTGGGGTCACACTGCTCCAAACACTCAACGCTTTCTTGATCGCTGCATTGACATCTGCTGGACGCAGGTCCGGTGTGTAGTTTACTATCCTTTAAAATATAAGAGAAAACCAGTTATGTTCTTACCACTCACCCTCTATTGCACATTGTCTTGACACGAAGAATTCCGTTGTGATTACCTGTATGTCAGGACTTGTTTCGTCCATTTTGGCTCTCCTGCAAAGGTGGAGAACCCAGCTACATCAGGGAATCCACAGCGGCGTTTCTGTACCAAGTCCAAAGTGCCAGAATCCAGTTTCCCCGTCACCTCTAGCCCAAAGAATTCCTGCATTTCTTTTAGCTTTTGGAGCATTGCGCTATTACTTTTCCAAACAAAAGGTTCCCCATCTTTCTTAAAGCCATAGTAATTTTCCAGGTACTTCTAATGGAAAAAAGAAACCCAAAACTTAGAACAATCAGTGGTGTTTGCTTTTGAAGCTTATAAGGTATTACACTAACACCAGTTAGTCATGTGCCTTTGGTACTTTTCTTTGTGTTCTATGGCAGCATGGATAATAGTCTGTTAAAGCCCATATGAATATTTTTCTCTTAATGGTAGCTTTTTACTTTGTATTATCACTAAAAATATCTTGTAGTTATCAAAAAACATTTAAAATTAGATTTTGTTTAATAAATTATTTTCTGATAATGTGCCCTCCACTTACCCTGTGCCCTAGGGTTGGTTACCTGGAGTCCTTTAGAGGAAGTAGTTGGAAATATATAACTGAATGTAAAATTTCAGTAGCTGTATCTCATTTCCCCACATTTTAGACAGTAGTAATTCAGAAACAAATACTATACTTACTTCATGAAGAGTTATGTTTCATAAAATCACAAGTCACGTAAATAACCTCATTTCCACCTGAACTACAAACCAACCCTAGACTGACTCAGGAGTTTAGTTATTTGTAGAATTAACACAGAGTGACTGCATCATTGGATTTAATTGATCTCTAAAAAAAAGTAAAATAAGATGAGTTGGTGCTAAAGTAGCCTTTGTCATCACAAACCCCCCTCCATTTTGAGAAATACTCAATCAGTTATTTATTCTACTTGCTCTTTGGCTGCTCTATACTAGTTACACAGACTGCCATGGATGCTCAACAGCAGCTAAACATCTCCCCAGAGGTCTGCCTTCCTCACCTGGATAAGCTGCATGTCTTCTTCCTTTGGCTGCCTTGTATCTGCAGGAAAAGCACGGGAAAGTGCTGCACATAATAATAGGAGAAATGGGCGATTTTCCATTCTCATTTCCACTAGCCTTTAGAGAAGCCTTTTTTGTCGTCAGCCACACACCTGCTTCACCTTTATATAGTATTTGTTTGCTTTATAAAGCTTTCCAATCCCTGACTCATTGATTCTCACAATGTCTAGTTAGCAACAGAACATGCAAAACAAGGGTTTTGCCATAAAACAGATCAGTGCTGTCTTTCATCCGGTTCCACCCTTGTGCAGGTTTTGCAACATGGAAATATGATTAATGAGAAGATAATAGACTTGTAGTTCTTTTTAACAAGCTTATTAACCTTTTAATTGTTAATATGTAGTCTAACTCTCCAAAACTTAAAGCATATCTCTTTAATGCTTTCCATTCAAAGATAATATTGATTTCAAAAGGGTTGTCGAAGTACCTAAAGGGATAAATATTCACAGAAGATTACAGGACTGTAGACTACAAACAGAAATTAGTTTTCTAGGCTTTTTATTTTGGGGGGCGGGTTACACCTTTTTTTTGGAGGCTGTTATAGTGCCACCATCTTTCCCTTTGACAGAGTCCTATCAGTGCTATAGCTCCTTGCTTGATGAAGCAATGCTTTGTTTATGCAGTTTTTTTAAAAGAGTTTGCACCTGGATGAAACATTCTTTTTTTTTTTTTTTTTGAAAATGTGGAATTAACACAAATAAATGAAAATACTTTTTCAACATATATAAAAATTATAAAAATATAGCCAATATGTTTTTATGCTACTTTTATTCAGCAGTTTTTTCCACTGTTTTCAGAGAATTGCCCAAAGATTTTGTATTTCACAGTCTCCTTGTTTGATACTTACTATAAGGTTTTAAAAAGCACTGAGGTTTTCTGGATCAAACTCTTTGATGGCTGTTCTTGTCACAGAGAGGTTCCTCTGTTCTCCATTTCTGCTATGGGTAGTAAGAACTGCTGGGCATATCCACTCTAGATTGGGTCCACTTTTCCTCCATGCCTAATCGCACCCTCCATGCACTGCCACAAATGGGGACAAAGCAGTGGACATGGGAATCCTGAAGAGAGATGTCTACTGCCGTTGAAGACAGTCTTACATATCTGAGACTTCCGTGTGGGGCTGGCAGGGGATTTCAGGTAAGCCTGAAGCACTGCGGTGCCGGTGGGACTTTGAAGGTGCAGAGAGATAAACTTCCTTCCACAGAGCTGGCGGGATAATAGTGATGTGAAAGGAGAGGTTATAAATGTACTGTACACCTGAGGTATTTGCTGAAATTATTTCCTGCTGAAGAGCACTGTGTTGGTACCAGAAGGATCCCCAGAGCACAGCATGCCAGTGGCCATCCATTGGGATTGGCCATCCATAGGACATGAGGGATTGCTAGGTCTGGGCAGCTGAAACAGGGACTGTCACCAGCAAGGCTGGTGGGACTCCACAAGGGTTATCTGGTCACTGAGGACTGAATTCCTACCCTAAGAGCAGACACCTACCTGAGGCATTTCCATTAGGGAGACAATCCCTCCCTAGTCCTGGAAGGAGATGGACAGGCTCAGGCAATGACCCAGAAATGGGCCAGCTGAGCTGAGGGGAAGCAACCCTCTGAGGGAGCTTTTGATAATGGCTCCACTCACACAGTTATGTGAGGTGTACCTGAGTTTGTGAGACGAAGCTAAAAATTGTCTGCAGAGCTCTCCTGTGCAGCTTAAATATTTCTCTGCAGAAATAGCTTCCGGTACTTACAGCCCCCCTATAGCCTTCCAACTCTTTTTTCTCTTCCCTCAGTGTCTCCATATGTACTAGAAGGAAAAATAACTTTCCAGCCTGTAGGACTTAAATTTTCATTGCTCATCTTTCTCTCTAATGAGAGGGCTATTAGAAGCCATCAAAACCATCTAGGAAGGTATTGATGAGATTTTTATAGTTTTCTAATTATCAACCTTCTCAAGGACATACTTTTGCTACTCTGTCAACCTCTTTCTCATTTTCTTGTTATTATTCCCCATTTCTCTCAAGAGATTAATCACCTAGACATCAATCACCTAGAATATGCTTTATGAAGAAAGTTCCATAATCACAGAGATCTTTGATGTTGTTCTTGGAGGTGACTTTATCCAGAAGTAGCACAATATATAATGTCAATCTCTTGTTTTGGCTTAAAGAAGTCAGGGTGAAAATTGCTATGTTCTTCTCTTTTCAACCTGTAAAAGTGTGTGACCAAGTTCCTAGGACTGCCCTTATCTCTCCATCTTCTGGAATTAATCTTCTGCCTTGGATGCATTCCCATAGCCCCACCCTAAGCTAGCTATATCAGAGAAAGACATGTAACTGACAAGAAGTGTTAAAATTTGCTCCTTTCTTTTGGCAAGGTTATTGCTAATTCACAGTTTATGTATTTTAAAACGAATGAGTAATGTAGTATAGAGAAAAGAAAAATAACTTCTCATAGAGCCTCAATAGGATCAAACTAAGTTGGCTTGTTGTGCAAAGCCAAGGGTTTAATTACTCAGAGCTTGAAACTGCTCCTCTCTGCTGCCTTAGGTATCCTCAGTGTCCTGGCCAGGCTGAACTCTGGTAGCAGTGTAGGACCCCTGGATAAAGCCTGGGAGAAAAGGTCTGTGCATGGGAAGCTTCTGTAAAACTGCAGCTTCAGCCTGTGCCGCCATGAACATTGCTTAACTCAGTGCCTTTGGCACCTCCTTCCTGGCTGTGCTGCAAACCCTCAGACCTGGCAGCACAAACCTACCCTCAAAAATGTCTTATTGCTGACAAAGTGAGTGTGTGACCTACTTCTGGCTTTTATATAACAGTTGTGGGTCTCCAGCATGGTAATGCTGATTCACTGGCAGCACTGAGTGCTCCAGTTCCAGTCAGCTTGCGCATGGGTCACACTTGCTCTCTGTCACTGAAGTCATTAAGGCATTTTTGCCTGAGATTTCTTGTGCAGGGGATTGGGTCTAGGTCAACTGTTGTGCAGTCAAGAATTTTAGATGTAACAGGTTATTTTTTGTGTTTCTAATTTGCATGCCTGCTCTTGGATTCCAAGGAAAGTTCCTATTCATACAGGACAAGTACTTGAAATTACGTTTATGGATAAATTTCCCCTGCTGGTACCCAAGAGGCCTTTAATTCCAGCAGTCATTTATGAGTTATAACAAAATCATGGTTACAAGAAATCTTCTCCTGCTCACTAAGTATAGACAGGCAACTCCATCATTCCCATTTCCAATGTTTCCAACGTCATCTGAACTACATCTTTCATTTGCCAGGAATTTCATTGCTTTTCCCAAACCAAAAGCAATGTTCTTTCATTTCAAAGTTTAAACCATTAACAAAGCAGAAATACAGACAGAAATTCCATGGTTAACACATCTCACTAGTCCCCTTTTCCATGTGAAATCAATGGCATGTTGTCATCAGTTTCGGCTCCCGGCTACACTTGCTAGTTTTTTCTTCACAGCTAAGTAAATATCACTCATTTTTCAGATACTGTGAGTTTAAGATAATTAATACCTGAAGGTAGAGGGAGTATTTTAATTTTGTTGTTTCCTGGATGTCCTAACTAAAAAAACAGTACTAACCTTACGCAGGAGAAATACTTTCATCTAATGTGAGTAATTGTAAACATCAACAGTGTTCTGCTTCACTGTTGCTGAAATGTTCCTTTTGCTTCCTCCTTAACCACTTTCAAGTCTCAGCCAACAACCAGAGCCTAAAGGCCTGATTTGTGATGGTAGCCTTCACATACAAGAAGGCATCTAGTTAGGATATCCAAGTATGTAAGCATTTTTAAAAACAAAGGGAATTAACCCCCTTAGTTATGTACAAACAGTACTCACAAGAACCCTGCCCAAGCCTGGAGGCATCTGAAGTCCTTGGACTGAAGTTTCTTCAGGATAGGCTATGTACAGAACAAGACCTATTAAGAAAGACACTGGAGATGTTGGGGCAACACCTATTTTCCTGTCTGTGCCCTGCCCGGACTGCTGCCAGGTGAGCTCACCCACTTTTCAGTCCATGACTTCACCGTGGTGCATCCCGTGTGGCAATGCTTAGCTGTTTTGTCCCTACTTGACTTTTAAGACATGGCTTAATTTCTAACATGGGTTGGTTTTAGACTTGGCTTTAGAGGTACTCAGAGCATATCTAGCATGGCACAAAACGTGCATGATGAGGAGAACATGGCAGAGAAGAGATATTCCAAGGTCAAAAAAATATGGAATTGTTGGGTTAGAAAGGACTTTAAGCATAATCTTATTCCAGCCCACCTGTGACAGGCTGGGACACCTTCCACTAGACCTGGTTGCTCAAAGCCCCACCCAACTTAGCATCATCTCTGCTGCCTTTCTTTGGTCTTGTCTGCAAGCACAGTGGGACAGTGGGTCTGTGGGTGCACTGGACAGTGGGTCTGTGGGTGCACTGGGAGACATGTGGCTTCCTCTGGCCCTGATGGATGGGGAGACAGTTGGTAGTATGTCTTGGATCAGATGTCTGAGGGAACTGCCCTGTGCAGAAGACCAGAAGCAAATTTTACCTCTGCCAAATGGGGTTTGAGCTGTGGTAGCTGGAATACTGTCCCTGTCAGACATTTCCATCCTCTCTTTCTGCCTTTGCCAATTCTCTTAGAGGAAGAGTAATAGCGAGTCGACTTCCTTATAAATCACATCATCAGAACAGTGTTGCAAGAGATGGGATCAAATCCCTCCAAAGAGAGGATGGACTCCAGCCAAGCTGCCTTACAGCCCAAGGGGTGTTTAAAGCCACTGAACTATTGCCCTGTGAGGGGGACCGAAACAAGGAGCATGGAGGAAGCAGATGTGCTTTTCTCTGTGTCTCACCAGTCATCCTCTGGAGGATTAATCTGTGGTAGTTACATAAAAATCCTTGGCTTTTTTCTTATAATTTTGACTTGCTTGCTCTGGGAGGTGGTTCTTGTTTGTGGTTTCTTGTCCAGCATTGTGAGGTGGACTGCCAGCCCTGACTCCATTTCTATGGCACACGGTCACAGCACAGGAGGGCTAATCCACTGACTCCCTGTGACCCTGTGACCATATCTCCATCACTCTGCCTGCATGCTACCTCCATCCCCGAAGTGGACACTAACCCTTCTCTCTGGTCGCTCAAGTCCTGCTGTGCCAATGACTCCATCCATCAAAGCCACCCTCAGCAGCACTGGTGCACTGGTGCTCTCAGCCCATGGCCATGTTCCCATCTGGCTGTCCCCGCCCCTGCCTTGACCCCTCTGTCCCTCTGCCAGAGGTCATGACGGGTGAGGCCAGAGACTCCAGTCTCTCCCTTTGCACACTCTTGTGTAGGATCTCTCACCTATTATGCCTCCACCACATTGTTCCTGAGTGTCCTTGTTTCCCACCTCTGTCCCTGGATAATTTCTAATTGACTGTCAGAACTGCCCCTCTACTTCTTCTTCTCTTTGACTTTCCCCCCACAGACACTGAGCCCTGCGAAAAATTCTGATGGGTCCTGGTGTCACTCAGGCTTTTGTGTGGTTGTAGCAAATGCCTTGTCTCCAGTGGACTGAATCAGAACACAAGAACTGCTAAACTCAAGCAAAATACTTTATTACTCAAAAACAACTTGATTAATAAATAGTTGGAGAACAAAATAAATTAAAACTGTACATTAGGTTTTACATTTTAAGATTTTAAATTAGAATTGCCAAAGGCAAACATTTCAGACTCAGATGCACAGGAACAGCTGAATAACACTGTTTAGAATCATGAAACACGAAAAACTCTTTCTGGTACAAATATACCCCTGCACCATCACTTAATGTTTCTAGCAATTAAACCAGCTGTTGCTCTTCATTGTACGGATGAGTTTCTTTTTCTTGATGTCGACCTCATACTGGTTTGATCCATGGAAAAAGTAGAAGTATCCTAGAATTGGAAGGACAAAATATTGACAAATTAATATTTCATTTTTGTATATCTATTGTTACACACTTACTGTTTTCTTGGGTGATTTAAAAAAAATTAAACCAAAAATTTAATATATGTATTGAAACATAATTTTTTTTNCATTTTTCTGAAGGGCAGCATCAATTGAATGGCCGATCCCGTGGAAGTCAGCTGCTATTTTTCTTGGATAGCCTCTTTCCATTGATTGGGTATTTTCATTAAAACTAAAAAAATTGCATGGAAACACAAAATAAGAATGTGATATTCAATGTTTAAGCCACATGTATTTTTTACAAAATATACCTACTCTCAGCTGAAAATCCAGTACCTGCAAGCATTGTGACCTCTTAGAGCTGTATAAATCCTGGCTGTGGGAATATTTACATCTTTAGTAGCCTAGGTAAGTCTGTTTTCAGAATATCAGACTACAACATTTACTTTCGTTCCCTGAGACTGACAATAAGGCTGGATGGGGCTTATACTGAGTAATAAAGTTAAATAATTATTCAAACATAATTATTTTAATTTTACAGTACACAATCTATGAAGCATAGTGATTCTATAAGTGAAATGCAAACCTCAGGTGTAATAACATCCTTTCAAGATAGTATTATAGATTAATTATTTGGCTAAGACTACTGCTTAGCTGAACTAAGAAATAAATACTTTAATCTCCTTCTATACCTTTCTTGATTGATTTGTCATTTATAGATTTCACAGAGCACTTTGCTCCTTAGTAACTACAGAATGAATACATGACATGGTGACAAAGTATACTCAGTTTATATTTTTATACTAATTGTACTACATTATATTTTACAGTAGTTCACATTGCTTCTTAATGAATAAACAAAGCTCATTTGCCCCTTAATCACAGTCTGGTAAGAGTAAGTGAACACTCAGGTGTTACAGACTTTGTTCTGTGAAAAACCTGAGTAATTGAGTTTCAGGTTTCAGTGGCTGAGAAGGCTGACAAAAAGAGGACATGAACTTCCTGTACAAATAATCAAATCACTTGATTTAAAAAGCTATTTTGATTACCTCTTGTACACAAGAGAAAAGAACCTTACCTCCAGTACTTGTTGCCAACAAAGAAATAGGTTCTCTTGGTATTTTGGTCATGGACAGCTGCATCAATTTTCCTGACACTGGTGGGGAAGCCCAGGTTCTGAATGGGTTTGGGGAAGCCTGACTGTATGCTGTAGCCACTGACAGCCCAGTAGTGGTCATCTACAGGAAAACACAAAAAGTTGTAAGTATTCTTGAGGAGTCTGATCTCCTTTTCATCAAAGCCCTAGAGCTTTATGTGTAGTAAATGCCACCAAACAGCACAGATGTCCATCTGAAAACATTACCCTCTTAGGGCACACAGAAATTTGAATATCTCACAGCTGTTGTATTTTCCACTTTTTGTAGTCATTAAGAGTATCATATACCCAATAATTAAAAGTTAATATATTTTTTAGGTGTGTTTGTCATCTTTAAAAATGTATTTAGATAATGTAATGCAGCAACCAATTTTGTCTCAGCTATGGTCTTCTCTCTCACTGACCAAAGGAAGTCTGTGTAGGACCCTTGTGAAGCAGCATTAGTTGATGGCAGTAACATCACGTTCAAAATTTAAATGGATTTAAATATTAAGAATATCCTCTAATAGTGCTAGTATTAGAATTAGAGTCAACACGAACATTAGCATAATATTCCTTCCATTATGATGAAATAACGTTAACAGTATTGCTGTAACTTCATGTGGTCATAAAAAACTGATAGAAATGTAAAAGAAGTACCTTTAAAAAATAGCACTCGATCCTTATTGTCAACCTCATATGCAGCATCAAAGCCAGCTATCAGTGATGGCCAGAAGGAGAAGATGGTGTCGTGCTCAATTTCTGAGAAATACGGACTTTTACGCCAGACGTAGCTGATAGAAACAAAAGCAGCAGTGTTTCATTGTCTGTACTTCATTAGGAGATCGGGGGCTCATAAATGTACTTTAAATCCTACTGTCTGGGTTCTGGAACCAGTGGTCCCTCTGAGGCAGAGGTACCACCCCTTTTGGGATGCAGCTCTTCACTCTGCCCTGCTCCCTCACAGATAGGTGCCCTTTACTGTAGGTTGCTCTGAGGTCACAGAATAGTTGAGGTTGGAAGGGACCTCTGAAGTTCATCTTGTCCAACCCCTTGGCTCAGCCAGAGTCACCTACAGCTGGTGGCCCTGTAGACTTCTGCATTTGCACCCTGGTGGTTTGTCCAGGACAACATAGAATATCTGTGGTAATGCTGACAATTGCAGCTTTCTCTTCACCATGACCCATGTAGGTAGGCAGAGCTCATTTCAGTTTGGTTACAAATGTGAAAACATGTTAAACCCAATTTAAGGAAAACTGCCCTTTCCCCCTCCTCCTTGAAAATTATTACGTTTTTAAGCTGCAATTCTTTATGTGTTTTAGAAGGGAAATCAGACCCACACCACCAAAGGAAGCTTGTTCAATCAAAACACAATTACCAAGCCAAGAAGGGGGTGAAGCCCTGGGCCTGACATGCTGTTTGCTCTCACCAGGCTGGATGTGCTCAGCCAACAGCCCACTACAGTGCAGTGTCAGAGCCTGCCCAAAATGAGGTCACCCTGTAACAGCAGGGGCTCCCTGTAGACATTGCTGGGCAGTGGTCTAGTGCAGAATCCTAGGTCAGAGTGACACTAAAAGTCACCAGTGACATTTTCCACAGGTCCCTGGCCCACACACAGGATGGTGGGATGAGGACAGTGCTGCATGTGAAGCAGATGCAGGCTGACGAGTGGAATTACTCAGCCTTGCACAATTTTAATAGATATGGACGATGATGTATGATGGATTAAAACACTATACTCACTTGTCAGTAAACCATGTTACTCACCCAGCTCAGGTGGGCTAGTGAAATATTTCAAAGTTGCCTTAACACTTGCAGAAAGAAATATTTTCCTTTGTAACCAAGGGAAGATAAATTCCTTGAACTGAACTTTACGCTTTGCCTTTGTGAGTCTCACAAAAAGATGTTGCTGGAAATGAAAGCCCTTACCTGTCTTTGAAGAACAGTGTTTCCCCACGGAGAGTAGTGATAGCATCAAAAGTCAGATGAGGGTCACAGTCATCTGGTCTTTGGTGTGGCTTGGAGGGTGTCATTTCTGTTGGTTCTTCCCTGGGAGACATTTCAGTTGGTGCTTCTCCAGGTGTCATTTCAGTTGGTTCTTGTGGGGGAAAAGCATTTGTTGGGAGTGCAGGAGATTCCTTGGGGGGTCCTTTGGAAAATAGATAAGTGTGGAATTAGAAGGTGGATCAGAGCAGTTCATGTCACAGCATTTCAGGTTGTATCATGTGAAGTCAAATGTGTAGGAAGCTGTGCACATAACCACCCTTTTGTGGAAGATAAGAGGGTTTAATGCTACAGAGACAGGCTGTTCATCTGGTATCATTGGAGAAAGGCTCTTGGATCTTTTGACTGACTTGGGCTGACTGGAATGGAATCAGTCCACAGATTCTATCTTGCAGTATAGACTGTTAGCCACAAAAACCCCACGCGATTTACCCAAAAATAACAACAGGAAATTAAACCTCAGTATCTTTCTTGCAGTAGGAACTTCGGTACATTTTAGCTGTTGGGCAAAATTCATTATGAATTGTTATCCATCATTCACTAGAAAATGATGCTTCTTGCTTACCATAGAGGGCTTGAATGCCATCAATGTCATCCTGATGAAGTTGGTAGTGCCTTGTATCCGTGGCCATATATATAGGATACATCAAAGCACCAAAAACGTTGGAATGACTGAGACCTAGTGAGTGGCCCAGCTCATGAGCAGCAACGAGAAATAAGTTGTATCCTAAAAAAGATCCAGCACAAAGAACAAATACTAAATAAATTTTTTGCATGACAGCAGGATACAGCCACAATTGTCTCATGTGAAATATATCATTCATGGTCTTAAAAAATGGCAAAATCTAACTATGCCCAAATAAGAGCTCTCTGGCCTCCTGGAGCTGAAATGAGTTTTGAATTATAGGCATTGATTTCTCACTGGAAAACCGCTCTGGGAACAGTTTTTGCCCATGTTTCAGAAATTTTCCAACAAAGAATCAAGGTTTCTTTAATGTTAATAACAATTGAAAAGCAGGTGAGAAGGTTTTAGTCACCTGATCACATTTTGGGAACAGTAGCTGACATGGAATTTGCTTGGTAGCTACTTCACAAAACCAGTAATGTGTAACATAATCCCTGGATGCTGCTGAAACCAGAACACTTCACTGTTACATTGTATTTGCCAATCAATTCAAGATTTTTTTTTTTCCTTTCCAGAAGTTAAAGATGAGCATCACTTTAAATCAGAAAAAACCCAAACCCAAGCAAAAAACAAACAAACAAACAGAAGTGAGAGGTTCTATTACAACTTTTAAGGTCATTATCTGAGGGTCAAAATTCCCTGTCTTTTGATGTCGTGATTACCCAACGTTGCTATTCCATGCTAACTTTATTTCCTTCACTGTAGCTGTTACTGCAGTCTGCATTAACTTCAAAGGACTGTTGTGGCTGCAGCCCAGATCCAAATATGCAGAATTATTTTACTAAATTACACTGACATTTTACATCTCAGTAAATGCTGGAACTACTGCTGTGGGATTTGTGACTTTACAGCATCTTCATGACAACACTGTCTCATAGAAAACAGGCAACACAATGTTTAAGGTTACCTACCACTATAGGTAGTAAATTTGGTCCAGTTTTCATCTTCATCAAAATGGGCGTCTCCTCCTATCCCACTGCCAGGGGGGTAGGCATGAGCCAGAGTTCCTCCTGGACCATCAAAGGAATAGAAGTCACCATGAACTAAAAGTAAGGGGGAAAAAAGAGATGCTTTTCATTATCTTGGGAAGAAAAAGTGACAAGTACTATCATTCCCAGGCTAGAGAGTCCCCTTACATCCAGCTGCGAAGGAGATCATTATATCTGCTTGACCACCGTAGACCCTGGTGAACCTCAAAGGGGTGACACTGCTCCAGAGCTGGAAGGCTCTTGCAATTGCTTCCTCTACATCAGCTTGCAGCATGTCTGGAGTGAAGTTCAAAATCCTGTGAAATAAAGACAAAAGGAATTAAAAACAACCAGATCACATGCTGACTAGGACACGTAGTATCAAGGTCAAATATTTTAATCAGTAGTTATTATAATTTATGCATCTCAAGTGGTTTATTTTCAAAATATTTGCTTGTATAACAATGAAGTTTTCAGTTTTCTTTCATGTCTTTCAGAAACCCTAACATATATACTCTCAGTTGTATTGCTTCTACCCACTGAGTATATTATTTAGTAGGCTGTTAGCTAACTAATGTAAACTCCTATTTTGGTATTCTCATTGCTATTTGGAAGCCTGAATAGTTTCCACATTCCCATCCCTTTCCTCCTGAAAGGAGCTTTTATAGGGAGAAATACAGAAATAAATAGCAAGGAACCTGTCGATATTACTTCTGCCTAGCATTCACAAAGCTTCCCAGGGGTGTGGAGAAAAACACGCTCTAATGTATGTTACCGATATGTCACTTCTTCTTTCTTCCACGTGGGGCTGTGGGGGAAGGTGCTGTATGAACGGACGTCAGGTATTCCACATCTAGGCTGCTTCATCATGTCCAGTGTCTTATGATCCAGCTCCCCAGTCACCTCCAGCCCAAAAAATGACTGCATCTCTCGTATTTTGTCAGACATTTGGTTGAGGTCCTTCGCTCTAAACAGAGTTTTCTCTTCTTTAAAATCATAAAAGTTTTCCAGATATTTCTGATAGGGAATAAAAAACAATGGTTTAGAACATGAAACTTCCTTTTCAAATGCAGAGAGCTGGTAATGAAAGATTCCACATTGCTAATTCATCACTATGTTGATTTTCTCAATAAAATATTTGTTCAGTTCTGTCTGTAGTCCTTACCTTAGCAAATTGCCTATCTTCTTTTTGCTTTTCTGGAGCCACTGGAAAAGCAGAAGAGCATATAACATATAATAACTCAAGGAAAAGAAGGATCTTTGTCTTCATCTTTGTCTCCCTGTCCTACCAGCCCTTGCTAGAAGACCTCTCAATCTCTTCTTCCTCTGTCTAAGACTCACCAGTGTTTCACTATTTATATCAGAGCTGTGCTTGCTAAAGTCAATAATGGCATGACTCAGCTTATAACATCCTCTGATTTTCCACAGAAACACAGAAAACAACTTTAGGTTTGGAAGCAAGCAAACACATGACAGTTTACCTTGCCCAAAACCCCCTGATTTCGCAATCATATTATCGGACAGTATGTTGTTTTTTTCTTGACTCCTAAAATGGGCAGGACAAAAACCACCCCATTTTTCAGAGGTGCTGAAGTGACCTGGCTCTTTGTGAGGGACAAAAATCTGTAATTCTTCATAGTACTTGATAAGGGACCTCCAGAAACTGCCTTCAGTTTTCTCAATGTGACTCACATGCAGCACCTCAGCATGTCCGGAAAGAACTCCTTCCTTTAGCCCATCTTGTCCCTAATAATTTTAGTGACATAACCAATTCTACAAAAAACTCATTTCTCTTTCCGTGCACCTCACACCCCAGCATTTTTACAGAACCATAATTTGTGCTGCTACTTGGCCCATGTAAGCATGGATCTATGGCCTCATTCCCTTGTTCCCCCACACCACAATGTAAAAGTTTCAGTAGAGCACCCCAGATCACATATTCCGGTCCGCATGGTCTATTAGACAAGGGTGGTTTCATAACTAAAGACGAAATGGCAGAAATTGCCCGACGGAACTACAGGCACCTTTGGGACACAAGGGTCTTCAGCAGAACCTTTTAATAAACTTCTCCAACATCAGATGGAAAGTGACGAGGATTTGTGCCACAGATTCCAAGTTCCCCAATTTGTCAGAAGTCCTGCTTTCAGTTCCTATGTCCTTTTGTGAACATGGTGCATTGCACTTCACGCAGGGGTTGCAGAACCACTGTCACTCGGATCTCTATTGACTGTCATTTCCGAGACATCCGTCTTTGGAAGCAGAATTCTGTGTTTACTTAATGCCCACATGCAAGTTCAAAAGGAGAAACATGAGCTAAAAATAATCCACTTCTTTTTGAAGTGAGAAAAATAAGAAAAAGGAACCACTTTTCCAGTGAGAACAAACATATTGGAGACTTCATAAAAACAATCCTAGCACCACAGCAGCTGAGCTCTGCAGTCTGCAAGGTGGCCTGGGGAAAGGCATGACCTCCTTCCAAAGGAAACTGGAGTTGAACAGCCTGGCTGGAGTCAGGTCACATTGTGTGTGTGACCCAGGTCAGAGCCCAGGTCCCTGAACCACTGAGTGAAGTGGTACAAATGTTTATGTCTAAGGCGGCAGCAGGATGAGGGTGGGTTTGCCAATAGCTCACTGCTGCTGTAACAGGGTCCTCCTGCTCCTCCCAGCCTGGCCAGTACTCTTGCTGTTTTCCTGTGTCGTTCTGATACCAAGTGTGCCCTAAATAAACCAATTCAGAGGGCTGAAGCTACGAGAAACAGCCCAGGAAATAACCCTAACCCCATTAAAAATAGTTTGCTGCTGAAGTTAGCAAATGCACTGGCACCCTAAGGGGTGAGAAGAGCCTCCATGAAGGAAGGGTGGGATATCACAGATGGGAACAGGGATGCGGGAAGGTAGCCAGGAATGTGGGGAAGCTAGGACCTCTCTTTTTGGCAGCAGCAGGGTTTCTCTCTGCTGGTCATGGAAGAGCATCCCAAGCTGCATTTGTAGAGTATGATGTTTGCATTTCCACATAGAAATCCAGACACAAAGCAGGGACATCTTAAATACTGTTTGTTTCTCTGCACCTGGCAGCAGCAGCTTGCATATGGCACTTATCCTCTGCTTTCAGCTAAATGTTTTGTAAACACCCTGTTGGCTGTGTCCAGGGGCAAAGCAGTCAGAGCATGAGAAGCAGCACACCCACTTGGGGAGCATTTTACTGAGCTTTGTGGATGTTTAGAAAGTTTTTATTTCTCAGAGACTTTTTCATGGCTGCAAATAGGCATGCTACAGCTCCAGCCGTTGGTTTGCCCTTCCAGATCCTGTTGCCTGCATGCTCGAGCTGACATTTATGGAGTGGCTGGTGAGTGCTGGGAGGAAGAGCTGTATCTTGCCTTGTGTTTGGCAGCTTGAGTGATGGAAATTCACTGCTGAGCAGCCTGCATGGCTCTGAGATGTGTGAGCAAGTGTGATACTTGCATGTGGATCCAAGAGATGAGTTGTCTTCTCATGCTGAACCCTAAGACAGCAGTCTTAGGGTTCAAACTAACACGGGTATTCAGTCCTGGGTATAAGTATTGCAGGATAAAAACAGGAACTGTGTTGTGGCTTTAATCAGAGGTTTAAAGTGTTTGAATATTACATTGCCAGGGGACACAGTGAAGATTTATTGGCAAAGACAGAGCTAGAATTTAAATGGGGTGAGCTGAGCTGAACGGATGACCTTGCATGGCATTCTTGCCTTACCTACAGGTCAACTTGTTGATGAGTTCTGCTTCAGGGGTGCCCAGAAACGTTTCAGCCTTGACAAGGCTGAGCAGGTAAGATGCTCATAGGTATGGCCCCATAGGTAGAGAGATGCTGTTATTCCCATCTGTCCTGGGAAGCTGATCCCCTCTGTGCCCTGAAGTCACTGTTGCCGTCCAGCTGGGTTGGAGACCATGCAGACGTCAGGGGTGACTTGCCAGCTTATGCAGCAGCAAAGCAGCCAGAATGGATCCAGGAATACTGCTCATTTCTTCCCTCAGCTCGTCGTCACTCAGACTCATTTGTCCCATATCGCCAGCAGTTAACCACGCACTCAGGGACAAGAGTGGGTGCTTTCCCAGGAAGACCCTTGCAGCTGAACAGAGCACTTCACCGAAAGCCTGCCAACACCAAGGCTAATATTCCTCCACCACAGAACTGTCTGTCCTCTGACAGTGCAACTTGTATTATCCTGTGGGGTCTAGTCCAAGTGCCAGGGTTTTTAGCAGATTTGTGAAAATTCTACCTGGGAATTCTGCCATTTCTTATTTTTATGCAATTGAGATTCCATCCAGAAATGTACTGCTTGGCACTTTTGACTTATGGAAAGATGTGGAAGGATACTTAACATAGTCATGTAAACAATTGTCATTAGCTGTATAAACAACAGCAAATTAGGTCAAAGGAAGCTTGAAGTAACAACACACACACACACACACACAGGCACTATGATTTCACCTCCTAAACTTTTTAGAAGGATCTGTAGATGTCTTCTTCCCCACCTCCCCTTCACTCATGCTGTTTCTAAAATCTCCCTCTTTAACCTACTTGTGCCAAAGAAGCAGGATGTGTTATGAAGGTCTTGGACATGCCCGGACATGGAAGAAGCTGCTGGTTTCTTTCACTTGAACGGAATTGGGAGACAAATTCATACAAAGAGATTCTGGAACCTGAGGAACAATAACTGAACAGGAAAAGACACAAGCCCTTTACATCATTATACAAGCCAGTCTTTAATAAATAACAGCTGGATCATAGCACGTAAGTGATTGGGGGAGGTAGGCAAGCAGAAAATTTGTGACATGGAAACTAGTAGATCTGCTATTAAAAGACTCAGAAAAAACAGAGAATATTTACTGAAAATGAAACACTTTCTCTTTCTGCAAGACAGTATTTTGAGAGTATTGAAACCAAGCCTGAAACAGGTATTGACTTGAATTCCATGATTTTGCCTGTATATCCATATACTTCCATTTATCAGTGGCATCTCTTCATCCTGCTTTTATAATATACAGCTGCTGGTAGTAATATCAGTCACTTTTCTACTTCATCTAAGCATTTTGTCCAGGTTCCACTGCAAACTGAGAGATGGCATGTAGAGGTAGACTCAATATCTGATTTTAATTAAACAGGAATTTAGATATTTTTGATGTCTGTATCCTCCAGTATACTCAGCAATAACAAAGCTGAAATCACTTCCATATTTGTATTTAGTGTATAAACAAGTTTCATAAGTTGCATGTCATTTCCTCTCAGCAATGTCTGACTTGGTAGCTTAGAAGGCAGGGTCACAGAGTGATTGCAGTCCATTGGTGTTATCTCATCCATCAGTGAACAAGAGGTGTGACAGAGTCCACTGCCCAAGAATTCTGAGGTTTGCAGGAACTAAACTGGAATATGAAAGTTGGGAGTTATGGCACCCTCATTTCGTATGTGGCAATATATTGGGGTC
This sequence comes from Pachycephala philippinensis, assembly GCA_013397055.1. NCBI lineage: Eukaryota > Metazoa > Chordata > Aves > Passeriformes > Pachycephala > Pachycephala philippinensis. The sequence goes on from VWZT01010099.1 coordinate 273,552, forward strand.
ATACTCTGAATTTAGAGGTGGCCGGAGCAGTGGGTGTTACAGGAAGCACTGTGGTTGTGAGACACAATTTATTCACTGTTTCCTCTTTACCATCCTGGCCCCTATGAGATTCAGAGTGTCACTGTCCCAACACACCAAACCACTGAGGTAACTGAAATGCAGGCAGGATCCTACCTTTCCTTCTCAAGGGGAATGGCCAGTAACATCTTGCACTTCTCTATCCTCCCATGCAGTCTTTTATGGTCAAGGACTTAAACCTGTGCGATTTTTATTCTCTTGTAAAGGGTATGAACAAGCTGCCAGATCTCTGGTTGTTAGTTAAGGTGATGGGTTTTTAGATTTAAGAAGATTTACTGTAGTTTCTTGGTTTTGTAGAGCAGAAGACAAGTCCACAGAAGATGATTTCTGATGTGTGGTTGGTCATGCCATCTCTTCAAATGTGCTTAAACAGTTGACTTTATGTCCATTAGCCATATTGTTAATATATGATATGCTAATGTTATATGAACTTGACTGCAATGCTTTGAACTAAATATCAGGAAGAGACAGGGAACTTTGCCATGTAAAGAATATCCTAACTTTTCTGGAATTCCTTTTGATGTGGGCTGGAAAAAGCTGACGGCTTTTATAAATTGACTTGGAAGTCCTAAGATATTTAGCCAAGACACTATCAATACATGAAACAAAAGACACTGCCTTGAGAAGCTCGAGTTTTCTGTCCAAAAGAAGACCCGAGCAAGGAGAGCAGGGAAGTACTCTAGGAAACAGTCTGCCATCCTGCTCTCATATGTCATGGTCATAATTTGAAAATTATGTAATCAGCTACTGGCAGTCATTTTATGTAGTGGTCTACATTGATCCTTAAGTACCTGCCAGTAGACCATGAATACCAAACGTGAACTTTACCTTCATTACTTATCTTCTTTTTCTGGAGGCCAACATTATTTGTGCAATCCATGCTTTTTTTATTTTGATGAATAAAACAAAGTGGCAATACCCACCTTAGAGCCCTGTCTGCTCCGAGCAAACCTGCACCCACAAAGGTTTCACTTAGCAGAAGGATGTCTTTGAACAATGTGATAAAGAGGGAAATCTTTAGATGCTACCATAGCAGACAAGGGTGCAATTTATCAGCTTTGTAATAAAACCGACAATTAAATGTTTTAGAGATGTTCTAGGAGATGAAGTCACAGACCAGAGGGGAATTGCCAAATGTAAGAAGCCAAAATAATTGAATATTTCTTGTGTGTTTAAAGGATAAAAAATACTTATTTAGTCTAAACTCTTGTAAAAAAGGGAAAAAAAGGCTAAAAAGCTAAGATAAAAGTAAGTAATCAGCTTTTTACATCTCTTTTACTCTTGAATACCAAAGAATATTCTTATTTCGAATACCAGTCCAAGAAATCAAACATCACAGTTAACACATTAGACTGCCTTGGAACATAATTCCAAAATGTTACTTGTTTAAAAAAAGATGTATTTTAAGGAATATTGCAAATATTAAATTCAAAATCCATCTAATTTATATGAAAAAAATTAATTTGAACATGTGATTCTTGTAGATAACAGAGAACCACTTGTGATCTCAAGCATGCAGACTCAGGCCAAAGCAAAGATGAAATTACTACTTAATACATCACTTTCCATCAGTGGCTTCCTCCAGCTCACCACTATCTGCCTGCACAGGGATTACTGAACATCTAGCTGAGGTATTCAAATGAATTCATGTTACCTCACCCAAAATAAGTTAAACCTTTGCAACTTTAATTGCTTCAAATCCAGGTGATCTGAGCGACCTGTGTCAGGGCGGGATGGGCTCTGCTGTAGAGCAGAGGAAGAGGCTTCTGGGCAGCAGTTTCTCTAGCTGTCACTGCTGAGGATGGCACAAGAGCCAAGCCTGTATGTGCAGTCATGAACATGATCAAGGATGAAGTTTCAGATATTAAATTAAATTAGGTTTCATGCTCACAATGTTCTCAAGGAATTGGACGCACACGACTTTGTTGGAAATGATTATCCAGTGACCTCCAGCTAATTAAAAAAACACAAGGTGCATCAGGATGTTGCTTCACTACAGTTTTGTAAGACTTGATCACAGTCTTTTCTCTCCAAAATGCCTTAGGATATTACTTCACATGCTAAAGACCTGCTAAACTGTTCCCAAACCTGAGAGAAGTCGGTGTATGAGAACAGAAGGAAGTGCTGTGGGTTGTCGTGGAGTTTGAAGAATGAAATAATAGGCAGCTGTGTAATTCAGAATGACTGATTTTTCACTGCGTCATGCATTTACAAGACACACAAGGCTTGTCAGTGCATCTCCTCTGCTCTTACTGTAAACACTTCATCATAAACCCATTATGATTTCCAGATCATACGTGAACCTCTTGCGGTGGAAGGCACTTCATCCAGTGTACCACGTAGTTATCTGGGGTAAACTAAGGGAGACTTATATCTTTCATAGATGCATTGGGCACCAAATCACATGGCTGTGCTCAATGCCAAACCCCTCAGCATCAACACACGCACACGATTAGGGCACATCATGAGCACCCTGCCAGTCACTACCTACTGTCCACAGGTCAAAACTTGTCTATCTCTTTTTTGTTCCAGAAATAACTATAATATTATTTATTTTCCCAGTGAAATTTTGGTTAGCCTTACCTGTCTCTTAGTACACAGTTTTTCAGCCCCACATAAGGCAATTATCTTTGCCTACAGGGAAAAAATGTAGCTAAACTCTGAATAAATAATCTCATATTGCATTTGATTCTGAAGTCCTCTGCTGTTCTTCACACCCCCAAAAAATATTTTTACTGGCATGAACATTTTGCTATCGAATAAGAGTTTCTTTCACCTGTACAATTTAGCGAATAGATACCTACGATATTAAAATATAGTAATCAGATTCAGTTTAATTAGTATTACAAATATCAAAACACTGAGGTGAATAGGCTGTGGGTTTTTAAAATATACTTTATAAATTTTTTTTCATAATTTACTGTTTCTTGAGGTGGTTACTGATTTTTGGACTTGCCCTGCAAAATAGAGAGTTAGAATTGTCCCAGGTGACACATGATTATCCTTTCAAACACTGTAATTCTCAAAGGACCTACCCTGTAGAGAAGTTGTCTTTGCAGTATCCAAATTTTATTTTGTCAGAACTGGGATGTTGTGTAAAATGGATCATTAGTTCATTTCTCTAACATTTATGTCATATAATCTCTCTTCATTACACTTGAAAACACAAATAATATTTGTGAAGCAATTAAAAAGGCAACAAAATAGACAGAGGTATTATCATTCTCTTCACAGTAGATGGAAAAAGAATGAAGCTAATTTTTTTCTTGTTGTTGTCCAGGTATTTTATTGTTAGCTGAAGACATGCAATGAAAGGAGAGCAGGAACATTTAAAACCTTGATTTCTTTTTGATTTGACAACCCTCATTCTTCTGACCTGCCAAAATTCTTCAAGAAACAGGTGTATCTTCCCTGAAAGAAACAGGAAAATGCACGGGTGAGGAAAAAAATATTTTTTCAAAGAACAGTTGATCTCAATGCATCTGAAATAAACTTCTAATATAACATCTAGCAATTATTTCCATGGATTATGTCTTCTGAAAAGAGGAATTGTGTAGTTTGTTACTGAGTACTACAAAGAAAGGACTTCTTGTCTCCTTTGATGATTATTTGAGTACATATTCACATGTCATTGTAGGACAAAATTAAGAAAAGTATAATTGACGTGAAAGATTGTTCATTTTATGTAAATAACAAAATGTATAAATGACGTGAAAGATTGTTCACTGTATGTAAAGTGAGAAAGAATGTGGCCTGAGTTTTCTCTGGTGTTGATAGTGATTTCACTGATGGAAGAGTGAAAAAATTCTCATGTTGCAATAATGGCTCAAACATGGTTCAATTTGAATAAAAATCTTAGTTGGGCAGAAAATGAAATAAATTGCTGCCCACTTGAGAAATTCTGTAATATGGAATATGAGTTAGTCACTGAATATGTGTTAAAAGTAATCATACAAGACTCTTAAATTGTTAATAGAGAATTTTTCATTATTTCTCAAACATAATATGCTTGGCAACTCCTTGTTTTTCTTTCCTCCAACAACAAAATTTCCCTTTCAAATATATACTAGTCAAAACCACCCAAAATTTCCCACATTATGTTTTAGCTCTTCCAAACTTCTACACCACTTATTACTTCACATAGTTAGAAACCATTTCCTGCTGAAAGCTGACAAATAAAGTGAAAGAGCTTATTTAAAAAAATTTTAAACCACATTAAATTCAGAAAGGGTTGTTGAGTGGCAAGAGCACTGAAAATATTAAATACAGTTTTTCTCCCGAACTTGGCAAATTTTGATTTCTGGTTTTACACATTATCTCATTTTAATACAATTAAAATTAAGGCATGAAATCCAATCAAGTATACATTGCTTGTAACACATATTTTGAATTTAACAGGAAAAAATATTTTTTTATTTCCTTGAGACGCAGCATATAAAAGAGTACTAATGTGCAGTTAAGTGCTCAGAAACAGAAATATGTAGTTTCTAACCTTACACCGGTGCCACAGGTAATGCACACATCCATCCGTGCTCTTTACTTGTGAACCTACCTCATATACAGAGCAAAACCCAACATAGAGGCATGTAGAGGGGTAATTATGGTGAAAGAATTAAGTTCAGGGCTCGGATGTTCCTCTCTCAGTCTGTTTTTCCTGTGCTTGGATCAGGACAACACCCTTACTACCAAAGTATTACACTACAGATGAATAATCGCTCTCAGGCACACATGAAAGATTGAAACACAGTTATAATGCAAAGAAAATGAAAGCAGCAATCTTTGCCAAAAACTACCTTGTAACCTCCAAACTGCAATAATCACATCCATCAGAGCAGGGAAAGGCCAACACTCAAAGCAGCACTTGTGATTTCATCTGTCACAGCTAATAAGGAAACTTAAGCACAATCTGTCTTTGTGTCCCAAGGCAGATGGAGAGAAGGAGAGATGGACAACTACAGTAGCTGCTTATACACCTCGCCTTGTCCTGTCTGCCCTAAACATTTCTTGAAAAAATTAGTAAGATTTCTGGATGCACAGTTGACCTTGGAGGGGACATAATTTACGGGAAAAGGGATTAGAGGGAGGATATTCCTTCGCTGAACTGGCAGAGCTTGAAGGAGGAAGAACCTGAAGGGAGGTCTTTGTACCTGCAGACAAACTGCTTTAGAGGACTGGAGTGTATTGCTGCAGTCATGTCCTTCGTTAGAACTAAGATCCCATCAGGATGAGGTTCAACTGTACTTTTATCTGTGTGAAGACAGGGATAGAGTTTGTTGGCAGTGCAGCTCCCATTACTCTCAAGAGGTCCCTGGGGAACATAATGCACTGAAACTGCCTGAAATACCTCCTTTAAGACAGTGTGAACCAACCCCTAGAGAGTTTCCTCGGTTTGTCCACTGACCGTAAAAATAGTTTTATAACAGTGACATAAGGCCTTCCACAAGAGACGTTCCACATTTTTGTGCAGCTGTACAAACAATTCTCTGTTTTCCCTTTTAGTAAAATAGATAGTGCCAAAACCAGCTGGCTGTCGTGTTAACCACCAGCTCATTAGCACAGGGAATGGCAAACACAGACAAGAGAGTGTTCTGCTCACAAGCAATTTACAGATTGCTAGATATAATGTGATCAGTTATAAATTACATTGTTGGTACAAGAAGGATAATAAAAAAGGAAAAAACATCCTGTTTGCTGTTAAACAAAGAATAATGTGGCAAGAGAAATAGGATTTTTGTTGTCTTATAGCATCTTGTCCCCATGGCAATAAATGAAACACATCTAGTTAATTTTTCTGGAGAGTTTTAGGAAAAAGAATTTCAGTGCAGTCATTGATACCATACTTTAGTTGTGGAATTAAACAGAATGCACAAGTATTATCTCAGTGACTCCCAGCAGGCATTTCAAGAAAGGAGCATTTAACCTAAATTGTATTGTTGAAATATCATTTTGTCTCAGTAATCCATATCAATTTTCTTGAACCTAATGCTTTTGTAAGAACACTAAAATGATGCATGACTCAGATATTTACAATTTATTTAGCACAGTGATTCAATTAGTAGTATCTGCTTGAGGCTCTGTTCTGGAGCAAAAACTACTGGGAAGAATTTGCATTTTGCTGAAGCAGTCACGTACCCACTTCCACACCCTGCAGAACTGATCTGGTGGGGACTGAACAAATGCCCAGGAGACATAGGTCTGTGGGAATGAGGAAATATCAGTAGGATAGGGGAATATTCTGAAAATCACACATGCTTTAACAAAAGCCTGGACACGGATCCTTCCCAAGAAGTAGCTAAGGCCAATAGTTGTTCAGGGAATTTCCTTGAGAGAAAATATTCCCTGTGTATCTCCTTGAGTCTGGGGCATATCTACATTCATGAGCAGTGTCATTGGTATCCATTCAGGTGAGGCAGCACCTCCTGTGTGTTGTGTAGGCAAATGCTCTGCACCCACTGGAAGCCTCCTGGGGACACCTACCCAGGTCAACAAAGGGGGAGACCCACTGCTCCTGGAAAGTACAGTGTGCCTTGTGTCCTCCTGCGGCTGAGCTTTTGTGCCCTCCCTGCTCCAGAACGACCCCTTTCACTGGTGCTGTCAGCCAGGGTGCCTGGGGGTGGCCAGGGGCTCTGCTTGCAGTGTGGCACCTGGCACAGGGGGTGGGCTGAGCCCTGAACCCCATGGTCAGTCACCCCCACCCTGTCCCTGCCAGCTGAGTAACCCTGGTGTAGTCTCTTCTGACCACCGCAGGCAATATTTGCCCCACAAGCCATGGTAGCTGCCAAAGCTGGTAACTAAATGAAGTCAGGAAAAGGCTCTTTCCCTCCTTTTCCCAGGGCTGTGCCAGAGCCCAGGCTCCTCAGTCCTCATCCCAGGAGCAGAGCCTGCCTGTGGAGCAGCTGCCACCCTATACAGGGTGGCACACTGCCCTTGGCAGAGAAGCTGCTGCCCTCATGTTCTCTCAGGCACTGCCAGAACACAGGAGATGGACCTACAAGCTCAGGTGGAGCCTGCTGAGATATCACTTTAGGATGCTTAACTGGTGGGTTAATCTGGATTTGTCACTTGCGTGATATTGATCAGCCTGGGCTGTTCACTTTGTAATAGCAAAAGCTATGTGAGAAAAGACAAAACTTAAACAGGTGGAATCCAGTAATCCCTCAACAGAGATCTGCCTTGCCTTCACTTCCCTGTTATCAATAACAGCTAAAATTTGGCTTATTTCTGTCTTTTCCCACACTTCTACATTATTTGTCCAAAAGCATTATTGACCACAGAGGCTTCCTGAATCCTTCTGCATCATCTGTTTTTTCAGTCTTCAAGTGTAGTTTGAAAATATTTGTACAATGAAGATTCACTTATTCAAAACAATTGTTTGCAAGCAAATATATAGCTTTTCTTCCTTTTTACTATTTTATGTTATTTATTTTATACATTCTGCCCAATCCTTTTTTTTTTTTCTTTTTTTTTTTTTTTCTCTAGCGTAATGGTTCTGAATTTTAACTCCGGATTTTTTTAAACTCAACTCATCTTTAATTTTTGATTGTAAACAGAAACACCAAACATTAAAATATTGCATGCTTCCAAATATAGTAGATCGTATCCTAGACCAAGAATCCAAGGCCAAAGTTAAGAATAACAAGGCAGAACAAGAGTGTGAGTGGAACATAATTATTGATGTATGCACATCGTGGGCTGATGTGAGAAACAAGAAAGGGATGATCAGTTAGCCTTAAGCATTATGATGTGATGGAATAAAAACAAACAAGTCACTTCAAAAGACATGCAATTTATCTGGGTCAAAATTATGTGCAGTTGAGTATCTGATTGAGATCCCTGTGTAGATTCTGAACATGTTTGGAATTCTTTCTAGAGAAATAAAAGCTATGAAAGTCCTATTTGTGAATGAAATTTATTTCCCTTGGTGTTGGATTGCTCCTTTTGAAAGATTAGCATACAGAGAATGTGATTCATCTCACCTAAAGTACACACTTAAAATACATTAAAAGAGCTTTATAAGAATATTCTGTTTCTTTGTTTTAACAAAAGCATAAGCCCAAAGGGGATAGCACGGGTTTAAACATTTGTGTTTTACCAGAAGGACTCACCTCAACCTAGCAAAAACTGCTGCAGGGTGTAGATGGACCTTGGTATTATAGACAACATGGTGATTACCAGTAATCAGTGCCCCCACATGAAGTATTTCTTTCTGTTTTGGCTTCGACTTTGCTGAGTACCAATGAAGAACTGACTACAAAATGTGAAATGTCACTGACTGACTAAGTCATAGCATCTTGACTTTCATTGGGCAAAATCAATGAATTTATCAGAAGTTAGGTGGAGTAAAAAGTTCAGGTACTTGAATGAGAGGGGATCTGAATTTTCTGAGGGTCCAAAGGTGAAAAGAAACTGGATGCCCCAAAAATAAAAACTTTCAAAAATACTACAACATATCAGAATGCTAGTAATTTGATTTTAAAAATACATAAAAAACCAAGGGTGTTTCATGTAAAAGTCAAAAACCTGGCTAAATCTAAGACAAATCTTTCATAAATGTAGTGTCTTCACCAATTTGTCTAGGTTAGGAGCACAGTCATCCAGTTTCCTAATTGCAGTCAATGAAGAAAAACAGAAGTCTTCAGACAGAAGTTGAGGGATTAGTGATGTGAATCACTTTCTGTCTACCTTTCTTCACTGTTTAAATGGGAAGCAGAGGATAATTTTACATCTGGCTTACCATTTCCTTTAGAGGCTGTTACACTGGTAAAAGTTAGACTATGTGGTAAGAAGCTGGTGTCCACCAGAGAAGTGGACCAAAGAGAAGGGGACCCCAATAACACCCCGACACAGCATCACAGGAGCACACCTGGCCTCCCAAAGGCTGGCATGTGCTTACTGGGAATACATGTCCAGCCCAGATGTAAGGAAGATCCCTCTTCTTAATACCATATTCAATTCAATATCATGATTGCTTCAGCCCTTTACCTCTGCTAGGCTCAGTCCTCAATCTGCACAAAAGGAGATACCTGAAGAAGTGAGCCATTGTTGAACAGTGGAGATGATTAGGCAATTTGGAATTATTTGATTAAGCAATCAGGGATACCCCATGATTAGGCAGAAAGAGAACAAGATTGCAAAACAACCAAAGTCCTTTAGGTAATGTAAGTCAGGTTTATCTTATGAATATGAATGAAGTGTGTTGTCCTTATTTAGAGCATTAATCTACCTTCAGTAACAGCCAAATCTTCCTACTTTCTTGATGCATTTAGCCCGAAATTTTTTTGCTTTGTTTCTGGTTTTGTTTGTTTCTGTAATAAAGGTGAGAATTGTTTCATTTACCTAACTCCTGGTGCTAATATGACCAGCCATAGGACATGAGGAAATGGAATGAAGCTGCATCAGGGGAAGTTCAGATTGAACATTAGGAAGAGGTTTTTCACTGAGATAGTTCTTGGTTACTGGAACAGGTTGTCCAGGGAAGTGGTCATGGCACCAAGGCTGCCAGAGTTCTAGAAATTAATTGTGAAGCCACTGGGTTTTGCCTTCAGGTCAATAAATAATTACTGAAACCAAACTCATTCTTTAACCAAAAATAATTTGTATCTTTCCAAATGAAAAATTTGTTTTTGTTTCACAGTCAATCAGTTCTACTTGAAAGATACCTCACCTTTAAGCTGAAGTTGAAATTACATGCATGATATCTCAGTTATTTGATTTTAAGTCAACCCTGGTCCAATGAATGCAAATAAAAGAGATTGCATTAACTCAGAAGTGATTACGTGGACAGAAGAATTATTCACTATTAATAAAGAAGTAATTATTCCAATGTGCTCCATCTGCTATTTTTATCTCACAGCTAAGTATGAAAAAAGGAGCTTTACAATTTATCCTGTAGTTCTGTTGCACAAAATGTTTTCCTTCTTTCTGTTACATACCTAGCTTATTTTATTTATTTTTCTGGTAACACCATGGAAGGATTTCACCCGGTCTGCTGAAAAAAGTCGTTATGCAAGTGCACGTTCTTTTCTGGGTTTATACTTTCTCTTACTGCCCTGAAGGTTGTCCTGTACCTTCCTTCACTGATTAACTGTTTTGCAATTGTTTTTTTCAAATACGTGAGTCCCTTATGTTCCATCATCTGCCATCACGTGTTATCACCTGAACACTGCCAGGTGGCTTGGGGACAAGAGTGTAACTGAGAAGTGTTTGGTGAAGTCTCAGGACACTTGCATTACATCTCCTTACCTGCAGGTGTTTTTTGCTGGATGATACTTGAATTCCTTTTGAAAGCCTTTGAAACCAAACAACATGAAAAATTTTAAGGCGTTGGGGGGTGGGCAAGGTGGGAGGAATGGGATGCCTGATTTGTGTCATTTATGTGACAGCTGAGCCCAGCGGATCCAATCAGGATGGAAATCCTGCTTGCTTCCATGACATCCAAAAGCAGATACTGTTACAGAAATCACATATCAGGGAAGGCACTAAAGCTGCTCTTTCAACACTAATCCAAACTATATTAATCTCCATTCAAGTCCTAGCAAGCATTATTTCCTGCTGCATGACATAACGCAGCCTGGCGCATTTGTTCTTTTGCTGGGTGCAGAAAGGCCTCCAGGTCTTCATTATTTACTCCATGCCAGATGAAGCAAGAATGCCTGACACAGCAAATGAGAAAGGGTTTGTGCCACCTGAGAGCCGAAATAAAATTAAATCTGTGCCATCTGTTTAGTGGAAATATCTAATGATTCAAAGTGAGGAAGCAGACTAGTCAAGGGGATCATGCTAGACGTGTACTACACCCACACAATAAATCTGGAATATTCCCAAGGAAAAAACCCAACCATTGCTTGTGATGATCTCCAGTATGAAAAATAAAGAAAATACTGCTGAGCATATGGAGCAGAGCCACTTTTGCAGATCTGCACAGAAAAAAATGTTTGAATTTGAATGTGTTTTAGCTGTTTAAGTGACTTGGAAATGTAATGTCAGATACCCCAGAATGTAAAAATTTTTTGTCTTATAAGCTGTGGGAGTGACCACAATGGCTTTGCCTGTGAAGGCATATCTCTGGCATGATCACTACCACTCTTTGCTCTTTGCTCTCTTATCATTGTAATGGGAAGGAATGAAGAAAACACAACATCCAAAGCTTTTTAGATCATCTCACACGTGGGGTTACATTGCTTTCCTTGGCATTGCTTGTGTTGAGTAGCAACAGAAAGTTTTTGCAGAAAAATACATTATTTAGAACTGAACACCAAGACCCAGTAAATCTCTCCTTTTGAGAATGCAGTATCTAGTAAACCAGCTAGCTCATGGAAAATGTTTACTGTTTATACAAAAATAACTCATCCTTCATTCTCTTGAACTTCAAACAGGAAGAGTTCAGCCTGACTCTGAAAACAGTCCTGAGAGAATAAACAGGCAGGCTTGGAAAGCTTTTCTTTCTCCAAGTCTGCCTAGGAGTCTGCTGCTTTCTTAGCAAAAGGTCCAATATAGACCATAGTTTAAAAGCTCAGTAACAAAGCACTGTAAATATTAAAATTTTAAGATACAATGTCATGCCATTCAATGAGACTTATAAGAAATGCAGGGCAATTAAGCATCTTCCCTACATCTAAGCAAAGTGGTCTGGAAGCAAATTCCCAGCTCTCAGTTTCAGTTTCCTCTGGGAATCAAATCAAGTACAAACTATATCTCCATAGAAAGGAAACTGAGCAGCAAAGGACCCGCTCCACATTTCCCATATGAGTGGGATGCGTTATAGCTTTGAGCTGCCCCACAGGCCAGGGAAGTCTGAGATAGTCCCCTGTCCTTCTCTCTCCCAGCCCATCACTCGCCTTCCCTTCCCTGCTCCCTGCCAGGCCCTCTTCATGGTGGTCCTTGTCTCTGCCTTTGCCTTCTCCAACCAACAACACGTCATCCAAACTTGGGGAAAAGAAATACACCACGGATGGGCTCTGACTCCTGCAGGCTGGAGCTCTGCTCATGGGCTGCTGTGGTTATATCTGCCAGCTCACTGTGCGTTACATCTCCCTGGAGCGTAAACTCTTTGGAGGAGGATTTGACTCATCGCAAACTGGAGTTACAAAGACTGCTTTTCCCTGGTCCACAAGAAAGAGCATGTCTGTGCCAAAGCAGAAAGCATTTTACCTCGAGTTGCGTGGCCCCTAAAGCCTACCTCTGCTTCAGCCCTAGCATTTCAGAAGAAGCAAGAGTCCCTTTTGGTCATTCTCAAGGCACGTCACAAATGATACAGTAATCACCCTACCATATACCCTTGCAACTTCTGTCTTGACTATCCAGACACACAGTGCGTTGTTTAGTCATCTAACACAGAGGAAGTGAGGCTATTTATGTCACTGGGATATTTTAAGAAATAGGTATTTTACATGTGCACTATTTTCAGTAACAAATTGCATTGCTAGAAATAATACTGAGAATTGTTTTGATTGTATCATCTCGTCAAAATTTAGTCTACCCTCTCCAAGCCTAAACACATCTGTGCCACCTACACAACTGTGGTTGCTGAAAGGTGTGTCAAGGGGTGGTGGTGGTGGAATTACAGCCCCATAATCTTGTAGCCTAATCTGCTATGACTGGTGATTTAATCTATGCATGCATTTCAGCATTGGATCAAAGCTGTGGGTCTCGCATATTTGTAAAGGTTGGCTTGACATTTCTTGCTCCTTTGAGTTTTGCTTTCATGTATCCTCCCTTGTAAGGATAACAGCACTGGTGGAGTTTACTGGTAGCAGTAACTTCCCCCCTTTTCCTGTTGCCACAGTTTGTTCCTATCCTCTACCCCAAAGGTTGCATTCCGTACATTCATTAAATCTCTACCCTGTCATAAAGGAGGTTGTTTTCCCAGATCCTTTGCTTCCGAGAAGTGTATTTTCAGGCTACATTTCTTGCCTTCTGGCTGTTCTTAAACTCATTTTCTCAAACCTGGCATCATAAAACTGGCACAGTAATCTGAGTGGGGAGTACCCTGCCATAAGATACATTGGAGGAAGGAAAATAATTCCTAGTTTCACGCAGCTAGTATCTATTCACGAACACTAATATCTATTACTTTATTCCTGAGTGGTTCCATCATAACAGGATGGCTGGGCTTCTTTGTGATTCAGTACTGGCAGTTGGTGTTGACGCATATTGAACTGTAAATCTCTGACTTTCAGTAAACACAGAGAAGATGGTAAATTTCAGATAGATAATCACTGAAGCAATATCAATGGTGTCCTTGACTCCTGCTTATTTTCATGTAATTTTGGAGGAATTTCTTAAATTTGTGTTCCTGTGGCTTGTCTTTCCTTTTTAGATGGTATCTCGGATAATTGAGATTAAAGTAAACCTATCATAACAACTAAAAACACGTTGTTTAAATACATGTCTATAAAAAATAAGGCTATAAAGTGTAGAGGAAGAGATTAATGATAATTCTAGAAACATAATGACCTGGTTCAGTCTGACCTAAATATTGTGTCTAGTTCTGGTCACACAGGCTTACAATGCAGATAGCAGGAAAAAAATCTGCCAAAACTGTCAGGAGAATTAAAAAATATTGCTCACATCAAAGGGCAAGAAATTGTAACATCAGTTTTAAAGTTAAAACAAATAAGAGCTCCACTAAAGATACACAAACAAGCAACTTACAGAAAGTAGGTCCTCTTATTTACTGTTTCTTGATATAAGATCAATGACACATTCAGTGAACTAGGACAATAGTTTAAAAATAGATCATAAGGGAGTAGTCTTTCATAACGAGCACAAAAAATCTGTGGAGATTACTGTATTATTTTAAATCTGATATTCAGTTGAGAATGTAGATATTAAGAACGCCTGTATCTATGCAAGAGAGAACTAAAGAAAAACAATGAAAAATTCAGCAGTGCTTGAAATATCACAGGACAGGATCTTGTTTACTCCTCATTTCCATTATGGATAGAAAAGAATAGGACCATCTGAGATGGCCTGATTTGGACAGCCGAGTATTGCTGATATTCTGTGACTGTAATGATTGGATTCAAAGAGAAATGTCACACTTTAAACACATGTCAATATAATGCAAGTCATTCATTGGAGTGTCATGAAAATTCTAATGCAGAGATCTATGAATAGAGCAGGAGGAATCATAACAATTAAAATTTCCGGTGTTTATTTAAGGCTGCATCTACAGCACTGGATTGTTTGAGCCTGAAATTTCAACAAGCATTTTCCTTCTGGAGTTGATGCTTGTGCAGCCTCTCAGAGGGAGAAGGAGCCCACATCCGATATTTACTTTGTGCATCGAGTGACTCAGTTTTGGAGAGTGCAACTCATACTCTAAGTCTCATAAACATAGCATAGAAAATTCCCGAATGTGAAGCTGTGAGCTGCGTGTTTCCTCCTTGGCACTCAGCAGAAAACTGCCAAAGGGCTTTTGCTGCCCCTTTTTTGAAATGCTTGAATGGTACCAGATCCAGGTGTTCTTCCAAAACGTGTGTTTGTAGCATCTTCTCTCAAATTACTATTAAATTTGAGACTGCTTGTATGAGAGCAGTAATTTGCCCAAGCAGTTTGCAAAGCAGCTGTTATCTGGGCAATTATTCCCTAAACCAAAGCCAAGTGAAGTCAACATTGAAATTTCTGTTTTGTTTGAATCTTGGTTCAGATCCTAACCAGCTTCTTATTGATTATTTCATTCTTTATATTCACACTTCAGATACTACTAATAATTATATGAATATAGTAATTGGAAATAAACTGATGCTGTCATTTGTTTTATATTTCTCACCGCATTCTCATTCTCTTGTAATAGATCTCTATCTCCTTGTTGCACTGTCATTCACTGTTTTCTATCATTGTACATAGACCTGGGTGCAGTTTATTTTCTGCACCATGATTTTCAACAGAATTTTAGACAGGGTATTTCTGTGGTACTTTTGAGAATGTCATTTAGTTTTTTATTCCCTTAATTTGAAATTGACCCCTTGTTGAAACTGCCCTCTGTGGCACTGCAGGCACCTTCTAATGGTCCTGGCTTACCTACACTGCAGTTTGCCTTGGGAAACCTCAAATATGATGTCTTATCCCATGCGTCCTTGCAGCTTTCCATGACCAAGTCTTTTTCTGGCATTTGTCTCACCCTGTCTTCTCTGCACCACTGATGTTTTTTTACCCCATCGTGCAGCTCTGCATGATTTATTTGCCATTATATCACCAATGTGCTATAGCACAAGAGCACATCATTTGGACCGGGGGTAAGACTTATGTGTTAAATTTGCCTGATTCACCTGCAAACAGCCTGGAACCATTAATTTAATCATCGAACCATAGAATCATAGAATGGTTTGGATTGGAAGGGAGTTTAAAGATCATCTAGTTCCAATCCCCCTGCCATGGACACATGTATAGGCATGCTATGCCTTGACTGCTGGGACCCTGAAGTTGTGGTTATCTACCAAGGTCACCTAAATCATTTTGGTCCCCCTACCAACAGCACTGACTCCACCAGCCAAAGCTACAACTGCCCGTGTCCTTCCTGACAGACTGTGGACTGCCTGTGTAGATTAGCAAGGGACACCAGCAAAGAGCCCAGGAAAAGCACCCCCAGAATGGATCCCTCCTCACAACTGCACTGGCTTGCACGTGCTTCCTCCCTAATGCTCACTGGGTTAGTGCAGGGCTGTTGCTGTATAGCAGTTCCTAACAGTGCTTAAACTACTTACCCCTCTCAGGATGGGTGGGGCACAATGGGGGACATGGCTCAGGACACAGTCCAAGCTGAGTCTGAAAAGGACATTTGCTAAATAAAGAGACAGAGGGAAGGACACTGTGAGCTCCAGACCCTTCAGACATGGCTGATTCCCAACAGACTTTCACAGGTTCTTCTTAGGATGACAGACTCTGAGGAGGGCTACATCATTTTTGTGTTCCTGTGTAGAATATATTCAGACAACACGAATCATTCATATATAAAAATAAATTTTTCTTACTTTCTTCTTAGGGTGGTAATCCCTGTAATGATGAGCTAATGATGAGTGCTGTAATAACGTCATTTGGGCTGAGAAAGCAACAGTTCTCCCTTGAAATGACCCATCTCCCTCTTCTAAGAAGAGCAGAACATGATTATGTGAGGTCCAGCCGAGACTATGCAGTATGGATGTGACCATTCTGAGGACACTGCTCCATCAGCCTCCTCCTGCCCAGTGGTAGGAGGACCCTGGTGTAGTCCAGCAAAAAGTCAAGACACAACATGCATGGTTCACTCCAATACACACAGAAATGCACCATCCCGTATTTCTGCGGCAGTAGGAAATTTGTTATATGACATCTAAAAAAGAAGCAGAGACCTGCTTGTCTCTGCCTGGTAAGAGTTTGCTTAGAGGAAAATGTTCTTTCATCCTTTTCCTGTGAGTAAGGGGGCAAGGGCAGAGCTCACCTTCAGTAGAATAGCACATGGGACACAGGTGAAGTGAGTGCCAGAGACAGTGCTGAACAGCACTGGCTGGAAATTGAAACTGCAGTATGGAATTGAAAGGCTGTGACTAAAATGGATGTACCAACCACATCCCCAGTGTTAACCAGGAAAGAAGAACATCCCAGGCCAGATCGAGTCTCTGCGGGCTTTGTACCTTCTGCATCATCTTACAGAGAACTACTGAGGTTTTCTCTGAAAATGTTTTTCATCAGAAGCAGCACAACCATCAAACGCAAAAACTGGTGTGGACTCACCGTGTGTGCAGACACCAAGAAACCCCCAAACACAATTGAGAGAAGGTCTTGATCCCACATCCCATATGAGCTTTCTGGTTAGTGGGCCATCCGTCTTTCCAAAGAGTACCGTTTAACTGCACATGTGTAAAGAGAAAACATCTCCAGCAGGACAGATGAACACACACTACCACAACATAAGTGAATGTGCAATTCTTTGACCTAGACTGAAGGCTGAGGTCTAGATCTTTATTAAGTTAATCTGAGAAAATACTGAAACAGTAAGTTCTCCTCTCCAGACTCAGTAAGAATCCTGAAAAGTTGCCATGTTCCCAGGCATTCAGAACATATCTATGTATGTGTATGTGCAATTTTTCAATGAATGGGATTAGACTAAGGGATTGCATTGTGCCTAGGACAAGAGTATACTGTTTTAAGTGTATTGCATTGAATTCCAGAAAAGACTAAAAAATTAGTAGCCCTGATACTGAATATATCTAGAAGCTTCCTGAACATTGTAATATCCTAACTTTTTACTCAGAGATCTGCATTTCAATAGAATAAATAATTAAATTTTTCTTCTTAGTATCAGGAGTTTTTATATCTTCACATAATGTAAGAATTCACAATAGTTATCTGTGTCTTCCCCACCCACCATTATCATTTTTGGTTCCGTGCAGAATCTCTAAGAAGCAAAGCTGTCACTGCCATCTAGTGTCTGCAGAGCAGGTTTCTGGAGATTATGCTAAGGGAAAAAAAGCATCTTCAGAATACTGAATTCCTTCTCAAGTTTCTCAGCTACTAGTAGATCTCATGTAGTTCATGGAAACTCTTACAGTGTTGCCTAGTTTCTCACTTTGGAAAGTTTAAATGATGTTTGCTCACCTTTTTTCTCACCTGGAATATATATTTGCATCCTCTAAGTCCTACTTGTTCAGGATCATTTAATCAGCATAGAAAGCTCCCTGAGGAGCATCTGACAGATTCCTTTTCTTGCTTTATCTTTTCTCCCCCTTCAAATGATCATTCCTAGCAGAGATCAACATGGATATAAAATACACATTAATCAATAGCTGTTCATGTACTAGTCACAGGATTACAGAATCACAGAATATGCTGAGTTGGAAGGGACCTACAAGGATCATCGAGTCCAACTCCTGACCCTGCACAGGACGACCCCAATAATCACATCATGTGCCTGAGGGCATTGTCCAAATGCTCCTTGAACTCTGCCAGGCTGGTGCTGTGATCGCTTCCCTGGGGAGCCTGTTCCAGTGCTCAAACACTCTCTGGGTGAAGAATCTTTTTCTAATATCCAGCCTAAACCTCCCTGACACAATTTCAGGCCATTCTCTGCTGTTAGGTGGATTTGTGTAGTTCCACATAAAAACTAGCAAGCTTGTGGGAAGTTACTAGTTCTGCTTGTATTACATCCTGGGAGACAGCTGCTTCAGCCTCCTTGTGGTCTTTTCTTCACTCACATCTCAGGGAAAGCAGTCAGTTCAGTCTCTGCCTTGGGAAAAAGACTTATTTATTTCAATTCTTGATGGTCTCGGGTGATATCCCATCGGGTCCCTGCTGGGCACCCATGCAATGTTATTCTCATGTGGTGGCAGCAGGTCCCAGGGCACAAGGTGGAGAGTTTTCCTTTCCGGCTGACAGCAGCAACAGGGTCCCTCTGGCTCTGATCTTAGCCTTCCACAGCACAAGCAATTTATTCCATTTTTTTCCTTAACAAAATGCCAGGAACTGACAGCCTGGTACTTTTCTCAGCTGAGGCAGAGCTGACCACAGAATAGCTCCCGTCACTTGCTGGGGATGTGGACACAGAAGCTGGAGCCGTGCTGGGACTTATGCCAAAGCCTGCTTCCAGTCAGCTGAGCAGCTAACAGGAATCTGTCTGTTTGGGCTGGATAGCAGCTGGATATGATCATGCTGAAGGCTTTTGGAGGTCCAGCTTCCTATGCAGTACCTTTTTCCCCTGCCAAATGTTCAATGTTAACAGAAATTCACATAGATGTGAAAGACTTTCATTGAGGTCTCTTGCTTCTCTGTCCACATTTGCATTCCCTTATCCAGTGCAGCTCATGTCAGACCTTTGGAACTCAGAAGACTCAGACTCAACAACTAGCCCTTATGGAAGACTCATTGTTATTTTGATACAACTTTTCACCAAGTCTTTATACTGAGGAAAATGAGGACTAAGATTACATGTCCAGACCCTTATTTCACTGCCAAGAATTAAATAAAACTTCAGCCCAATATCAAACAGTAATTTTTTCAGGCACACTCTGTCTGTCAAGAATTATTTTTATATGTAATTGAACCAATTTGTGTTTGTTATGTTTAGAGAATTGTACTGACATTTCCCCCAGCAGTTTTCTCAATATGTTATCATAAAACAGAACTTTGATTTTAGTCCCCTTTAAGTTTTTCTTTTTGTAAACGTTTTTTTCCAGTTCTATTTCCATGCATTTCTTTTAAGCATATTAAGGTCTGGAACTCATTAGCTCACAATTTTATGTTCAGAAGAGACCTCTCAATCTGTTAGGTTATCTCAACTAACCATCTATGTTGTGTGAGCTACAGAATTAACCTCACCTAGCCCATCACTAGTAAACTTGGTCATTTATGTCTGTTTAAAGATATTAATTGTTGGTGAGCTTTGCTTGGCAGTCCTGGCTGATTGATTGACTTAGGGGTTGGTATTGAGAAGGCAGAACAGGCCAATGTAGTTTTAATTAATTGTTAATATTTAACATTCAAATACTGTTTTTCTCAGTATTTCTTAATAATTTCTCATTCTTTCTGTAATGATAAGGACTAATTCCAACTTTGTTCTCTTTTTTTGCAGATTTGAGGGGCCTTTTCTTTTTTCTCTCTTCTGTCTTTGTCTCCTTCTCTTTTCTATAAAATTATTTCTCTTGAAGGGAAAAAAAGTAAATCATATTTTTAAACAGAGGTGAAAATCTAAATGAATAAAATGCACAGGTTAGAGTTCTTGATTTCTTTTGTCCAATAGCTCTATATTGCTTCTGTGACAAGCAGCATATTAAATTTTAATTTAAGTAATTTCACAATGTCAGTTTATTCCTCCAGTTTATTTAATAATTTTTTTTAAAATCAAAATAATCACAGTCCAACATCAATTGCATTGATTGAAACAAAACAAAACAAAACAAAACAAAATTTTACAATGTACTGAAACAATTGATATAGACATTAACAGGGCGGCTGACATGAAAAAATACATTCTTTTCAATATTTTGCTTTGGATATTCAGGTTCTCTTCTGGCACAGGCATAACCTCTATAAATGTCGCTTCAGTTAACACCAGCTGAAAACGTGGGCTGTGATACCACATGTAGCATCATGCACGATTTCAACCTGCGTGATTCTCTTGTTGCTGCTTCCTTCTGGTTTCCCCAGTATCATACAGGCTTATGGTTTCTGCAGGGAGTACTTTTCCCTTTTCCTGCTTTCCTGTCTGCTTTGGAATGACACCTCACTCTTTCTGTACCTTCTCCTTGTTCTAAAGTTGACATGGGCATCTGCTTCCAGGGGGACATTCCCATCCAATAGGGATACAGTCAAATACTTTTGAATTCCCTAACTTCATCATTGCTACCTGGTGTTACTTGCTCAGGGAGTCACCATGCAGTCTTGACTCATTCATTACACATCTGAATTCCCAGTATGTTAAAAGGAATTTCCAAAAGGGGAGAAGGATTAATTTAAAAATCTAACACTCCTGGGTTCATCAGGTCTATTTCTTGGGACATGCTAGGAGATCCTTGAAAGATGCTAGATGTGCTCAGATTACTGGGAATTAGTAGTGTTCATGATAATGTGTGATATATCCAGCATCTCACTTCAATACTAGACAAACTTTAAATGGTATAATGCCCCTTGAAATGCTAGCGATTTCTTTTCTCTTTTCCTATTAAGTTAAATCAATTCCAGACTGACATGCAGCTGTGTAAGTCCATATATACAGTGTATATTTGGTGGTAGGTAGCCCAGTACTTGTTCATAGAACCTTGCTGTCCTTTGGTAAACCTAAATGCCCACTTTATTAATATTCCCATGTGCTACAAGCTGCTCTGCAGCCTATGGCATGGCACTCAGCCATAATTAGCACCAAAATAGGGAGTTAGTATGCAGGACGCGGACAATTCTTTGACTCCAGATGCTATATTCAAACTGCAATGGTCCATTGAAGAAGTAGAGATAACCTAAGGAAAAGGAAAGTTTAAAAGAATTAACACTAAGAAACTGTGTTGTCATATCAAAATTATCCTCAAAATAGTAACTATATTGTTTGGTTTCATTTTTAATAACTCAAATGCAACATTTTCGTATTTAGAATGCTGAGCTGAATTTTTTAAAGATCCTCATTCCACTTGCTAGAAATGGATCAGAGTTTTAAAATAACTGGTATTTTTCGATCTTATGTCAAATTCTTACTGCACTTGATCAGGAAAATACAGGGTGAGCATGTTAATTTTTAAGACACTGACTCAGAAACACTCCTTGAAAATTTGGATAGGAATGGACTCCATTTGAAAGAACAGACACATTATAATACTTCTACATTAAGCATATCACTTTAGGCTCCTTAAGCAACAAGGCAGCTCTTTTTTTGGCCAGAGCGCAATTTAGATCAGAAAACTGACTCAGCCAAGAACCCAAGTGCTGATGTGAAGAAATTAAAACTACAAATGCAGAATTTTCTACAAGACATTAATCTCAATTTCAAGGGCAATTAATTGGAATCAAGTTTCATTATCAGATTATGTACCATTTCTTTCATAGACTGCATCCACTTTATCACCAATTCCTGGGAATTCTTCCTCTATCAGCCTGGGGTAGCCTGCTTCCATAACCTCCGCCTCTTCATCATAACTATATTAAACACAGAAGAAAAAAAATCAGGGGTTTTAAGCAGCCTTGGAGTTTGGCCTGTGCCCTTTATATGTTTTGAGGATACCCCCACCCAAAGCAAGCCAGCAGTCTGTCTAGTGCAATGGTAAAATTGAGGACAACAAACAGGACACACTTCCACCAGAAGTGGAATAAGCACAAAACAAATGGAACTACATTTTCAGAACTGATCTATAAAGTATGTTTTATATGGAGATTATTGTACCTGGATGTATTGGTACTACATGCCTATGGTAATGTCTTAATTATGCGTGAGACCTGGTTGTGAGCCCCACTCATGGACAAAAAAAAGAGACACCCTAGAGTGGGACAGATTTCTTACAGCACTTTCATGTCACGAAAGCAACTCAAGGAAGCGAGATGGGAATTTTGTCTAGCAGGCATGACCATATTACAAATTCTCCCAGATCAGAGCACTTTGTTCTCCTTTCCTTACACTCATTCAGCTTTTACAGTCTGTGCCCCTATTTTTATAAAAGACTTGCATACACCTTTATGACATGGTGTACACACCTATACCACCAATGAAAACCACAGACTGGAATGGCCAAATGCCTGGTTTGAACCAAACTGCTGATCTTTCCATATGTCTGGACAGGTTATGACTAGGGACACTGAGACTGGCCTGTCTCCAGCTTACCTCCAGTACTTATTTCCAGTAAAAAAGAGAGTCTTGCCAGTGTCTTTAACATGGACGGCCGCATCTATTCTTTTCATTTCTTTTGGGAATCCCATTTCATATATCTTTTTAGGAAAATCTTCAACTATGTCGTAGCCATTCAAAGCCCAGACTTTTTTTCCTGAGAATATCAACAAAGTATGGGTGACTCTTCCGTAAAGACTCAGCTTTGAGAGCAGGATGAAATGAGTATACCATGGTCCCTATTTTCATACAACAAAGAGATTCTTAGGTCACGTACTCAGTAGGTATTAGACTATTTGTACTATGACTCTGGGCATCCTAACTTAATTGTACATCTCCTAATTCACTGAAAATTTTATAGATGTGCATGGAGTGAAACCAACTGTTTGTTTTTCGAGAGAGGAAGGTAGGACGTTTTGTTCATCTTTTGATTACCTTTACACCACCTATTGAGCTTGATTAAATATGTATGTTTTTCTGCCAACAACAAAATTAAAATCTCACCTTTAAACATGAACACAAGATCTTTGATGGGGTTTTCATAAGCTGCATCTATTTTATTTGGAAGCTCTGGCCAAAAGGACTTAAGTAACACCAGTTCTGCCTCAACCATCTGAGGGTGCAGTCGCCAGAAAAACCTAGTTCAGAAAAAGAAGATGTATTTTATGCTTCCTGTCATACTGTAGAATAGCAGTACCTTTTATATGCTACAGTTAAAATAAGTTACTGGTGAATTAATGGTTATCGTAACATAGAATATTGAATACATAGAGCCCCTCTTCAACCTTTCCTTTCCTTTCCTCATAGTCATCAGCTGCACACCATTTCTGTCACTCACACAGTGGTCATCTCAAAAAATAACAAATTTTAATCTTCTTTCATTTAGAATAAGAGAGACACTGCTGTCCCATGTGAAGCTCCTGAATGCAGTACAACTTCACCCAAATAAATGTTAGCAGATCTATGCATGTTGAAGAAAGTCCCATGGATTTAAAAATGTGTACAAAAAGTGTCAGTCTTCAGCCGTATTATCTTCACATCATATTACTGGGCAGTCAAGTCTGTAGTTGTATTATAAATCCTGCCTAAAGAATTATATGATGCAGTTTCTTAAGAGAGACATCTATATTGATTTGTGCTCTTTTAAATGTAAGGTTACCCAACTCTTTAGTAAAAAACTGCAATGGTGTTTTTGCTTGCTCGAACTTTATCCAGTACCCACCATCCATGACATGGAAGTCTCTTTACCTGTCCTTGAAGACCAGCATTTCCCCACGAAGTTCTGTTATTGCATCAAGTGATAATTCTGCATCACATTTCTCTGGTGTTTTGGGATGTTTTGGATTGGGATCTTTGTCTCCAGCACCTAGAAACATATCATATGATGTAAGCTTGACAATGTTAATTTCCTTTCTGTTGATCATGATATCGAACAAAACATGGAAGAGCTCCCAAGGGCATGATGAATACAGACATGCTCAGTAAAATTTTTTTTACTGGGAAAAGTCTGTTCTCTCTTTCTTTCCTCTAGCCGAATACATTCATGGACTTTGCAGTTGAAGTGTGCTGCAAAGATGTTAAATGAACAACTTTTTTTATCCCAAGTTCTGATGGTCCCCAAAAAGCTTTATTATTTCCATAGTGAAAAATGGATACTTCTGTTTCTACCTTTAGACTCTGTTTTACCTTCTCTTTTCAGGCAGGTCAGAAAGCAGAAAGACTCTGCTCCCCATCACCTACCACTAAAGGAGACAGGTCAGTGACCAACTGTGCTCTGCAGTATTACTTAATTTTTTTTACCTCTGAACTATTAAATCTAATCCTCTCCTGTACCAGTGAATTATTCTCAATCAGTCATGACTGTTGTTATTGAACATCTGCAGCTCTGTAGTAACTGTGCAGTGTATGTGCAACAGGCTATAATGATACAGGAGAAGTATATTCTATAGTATACAGACTTACCATAGAGCTCTTGGATCCCTTGCACATCATCATCAGGAAGAACAAAACCAGTTTTTCCAGTGTATGTGTAGATTGGAAACATCAAAGCTCCAGGGTCTCTAGAGTGTTCAAGTCCCAGTGAATGACCAAATTCATGGGCAGCAACAAGAAACAAGTTATAGCCTATAACAAACCACAGCAAAAGTAAATATGCATCTCCTTGCATCACCATACTAACCTTGATATTGTGCTTTAACATACGGGACAATGAATGAGACAACTGAATACAAGGAAAAAATCTGCATAATTCATAAAATCATAGAATTGTTTGGGACCTTAAGGATTCCAGCCCCCTTGCCTTGAGCAGGGACACCTTCCACTAGACATAATCGCTTGTCATTTGTGAACTATGATGGGTTTTGCATTGATAAGGGCCTAGCAGATCTATTGTCTCACAGCTGGTGTTCGGCCTAAATTCTATATGAAAATGTTGCTAGGTAGAGAGATTTAGATTTCTTGAAACTTCTTAGCAACACAGGAAAGTTCTAGGGTGAAGTCTTGGACCTACTGAAATCAAGAACATTTTTTGTTGGGAATTCACCTGCAGTAGAGAGTCCATATTATTTTCAGTATTGAAGAAATTAGCTTTAATGCCAGGAGGATGACCTAATCCAGTGCTGAAAAAAATAGTGTTTTGTTCTATTGAAACTCTGTCCTGAATAGGCACAGTAATGAATTTTCAAATTAAATGCAAGCAGACAACATACAGTTGTGATATGTTTTTTATAGGCTTCAGTAAGGCAATTCCCATCAATCTGTGATCAGAACTAGCTGTCCTTAGTGAAATGCCAAAATGACAAAATCTCATTTGTGTCATTTTTTAAAATCACTTAGAAGAGTTATATCTTGAAAATTATGCTAAGCACATGCTAAACCTCCATTTATGACTGGAGGTTAAACTCAGCTTCGTATGTGTGTACAGTGAAAATAATGATAAACAAACAGTAAACAGGCACAACAAACTGTTTACAGATACCAAACAGGGATAAATTTTCCATCTATCACCATTTCAAATAATCTCAGGAACTTCTGTTACCTTTAGAATCATCTGACCAAACTTCATCATCATCAAAATGGGCATCTCCTCCATAATCTGGGCCTGGGGGAAAAGCATGTGCCAGTAATCCAGAGGGTCCATCAAAAGGGTAAAAGTCACCATGTTCTATAAGGAAAAATTCAAAGCAGTTAAATTAATTACTCCATCATATGTATATAAGAATATAGTTTACTTTTAAAGTAAAACCAATTGGTTCTGTGTTACCTTTAGTGCCAAAGGAGATCATGATATCAGCTACACCACTTCGTATTCTGGTGAAGTTCAGTGGTGTCACATCAGACCAAACTTTAAATGCTTTTTTGAAAGCTCTTTCTACTTCATTACGTCTCAGATCTGAAGTGTAATTCATTATTCTGTCAAACAGATTAATATCTCCAGTTAAATTGTGTGAATTGAAGAAAAATAAAATGCACTTTTATCTGACTGTATACACCTCATTAAAAGTTTTTGCTTTTGTCACATGATCTTATCACATAACAAGGAGCTTAGCAGCTGCATACAGTATTAAAAAAAACCCAAAACATTTCTATTGTCACTAAAATAATTCAGAGATATCTGAAATGATCCAACAGCTTTCTGTAACTGGTTTTCTATGCACCAGAAGATTTAGAAAGTGACAAATATATTCAGTATTAAGTAAAACCATATCTGTAACTTCAAACTTTTTTAATGTCATATAAAATATCTCATGATACTCACTTCCTGGAGGAGCAAAACATTATCCAAAGTGATTTTTATAGGTTATAATCGTCCATATTAAAGTAATATTTATCACTGGATATGGAACTAAGAGACTTTAGTGATTTCATATTTGGAATCTGCTAAATAAACTCAGTCTGTAGCTGTTTAAAACCCCAGGTTTACGACCTTGCAGAATTAAAGGAGAAGGAGCTAACATGTGAACTGTCAGCCCTTCACTTCCTAAGGTCAGCTTTCTGAGGCCATGGTACAGGGGTTTGTCTGACCAAAGACAGATAGCTACACCTGGAATGTGAAGTGGAAGAGCCTGCTCTCACAGCCATGCTAAACAGACTGGTTTGCATCTACACCACTCTGCCTGGGACAAGACCTCTGTGAAGCAAACACTAAATCAGGTCCCAACAGAGCCAAGGAGTGACCCAGGGAAGTGCATGATCTGAGTCCCTACCCCGCTTTCTTTTGGCACCATGGATGTGTCCTGAGTGTCTATACAGAGGCCAAACAAGGAGCTGCTAGCTTACACCACACCGGGTTTCCTTTTCCATGACAAAGTGCAATGGAAAAAATTCATGTTTACTTCCTTGGGCTGCAGTGGAGGCTGGGAGCACCTTTCCAAGAGTGGGGCTTGTGAGGCTTTTAAACTGCGACATTAATTTTGCCAAACTCAAATGCACCCTTCTCACACCAGCCTCCTGTACTGAGCAACCTATTGGACAATGCACCTGGAAAGAAGGCAGTAACAGTAATAACACTCAAAATACCAGGCATTTACCTGTATGTCAAATTCATTTTTGACCATTTGAGTTTTCTAGGGAAAAAGTTATATTCCCCCACATCTGGGACGCCACATCTTGGTTTCTGCATCAGCTCATATGTTTCTTCATCTAGCTTGCCTGTCACCTCCAAGCCAAAAAAAGCTTGCATTTCCCGAAGTTTAGCTGCCACTGTGTTTCCACTCTTCCTCATTATGCCAGCAGGATTTGGACGGAGATCATAGTGAGTCCTGAGATAGCGCTAAGAAAGGGGAAAGAAGTAATAAGCCTGGTTTCCAAACAGTTGTAACTGCACAACTTGCTGTTTATAGAACATGCAAATGAATTATTTTATACTGTACCTCTGCAAACTGAAGGTCCTTCTCTGTGAATTCATGGCTGTCTTCAAGGGGAATAGGGATTGTCAGGCAAAATGACAAACCCAACAAGAAAAGGAAAACAGCTGGAAGTCCTGATTGCATCATGTTGGATTTCTGAAGCCTGAAGCCCCGATGTTTTAGAGAGCAGTTACCTTGACTTTTATAGTCCCAGCCCAGTGAGTCACTACTTAGGGACAAGTTAGAACTTCCTTGTTGCTGGAAGTAAACATGCTTAGATGGATGGTTTGTTTCTCCTCCCCAACACTGTGGTTTAGGCATCCGTTCTCCAGCTGAGGGCTCTGAAACTGTATCCTCATACAAACATGAGGTCTCTGAATATTGACAAAGTCTGTGGGAAGAAATGGGCAGAAGCAAACCACACTTTTTGATTATTTTGCAGTAACTTGCACTGGCAATAACTGGCAACAATGCTACAGTAACTTGCTTTTCCTTGCTAGAAAAATTGCCCTTTTACCATTTAATAAACAATAAAAATATATAACAAAGTTCATGATTTTAAAAATAAATTCTGCAACCTTTCAGTAGTTACACTAGTTCAACAGCAGTTTTTAGCAGTTGGAATACATTATACACACTTCAATTGTTAATGAATGTTGCCTTGGCTGATAAGAAATAACATTATAGAATATACAGTATGATATTTAGTTTCCTTGTTTCTGTCATGAACTATAATTCCACAGCATTAACAAAAAATTTACTTCCGCAATCTTTATAGAGAATTTCTGTCTATATTACAGAATACTTTACTGTCTGACACGTACACAAAAATAGAAATGCTAAATATCAGGAAATAGTTAGGAACATTTAAAAGCATTTTTTGTTAGTAATAAAGCAAGTCATGTAGAGTGACTAATTCATACAATTTATCTTCTTCAAAAAACATGAATTCAATATACTTTATGAGAGGATGACAACCATATGTCAATGAGACAGCCAATACTTTGAGAGGTGCAATCTACCAGCTACAGGTAGGCACTGGATCTGTGTGTCTAGAATAACAGAAAAATGTGATTTTGTCTTATGAGGTGGGTAATAAGATAAATCTGGCATTATGACAGACAGGGTCATTACTATACTTCAAAACATAAGGATTATTTCTATTTCCCCAGGATCACTACAATCTCAATTTCTGCCATAACTTGTATCATATCACAGGCTGACAAGTGTGGGTCCAAGGGGAGATGTGGTTTCTGCTGAATTTGCCTTGCTTTTCCATGGGTAATTTCTGTTGCCTGTATGGAAAACCTCAGGCAGCTTTCTGGTAGACACTGGTACAGGCATGCTGGAATGCACTACCCTGACATGGTTGTTGCCTTGTTGACAAAACAGGAAAAGGACAAAAATCAGTGAAGCTGTATGTGTACAAGCTCTGTTACTCAAACAATGATGTCTTATGATGACAAACAGCAAAAGCAAATAAAGCTGAGAAGAATTTGTTATGTAGGCTATTTTTGCCTCACTGCCCATCTCAGCCACTGCTAAATATGGTTACACCACTTAGGAACAGACAACATCTATTAAAGCAGTTTGTATATTCTCCTTTACACTGACTGTGATCAGTGCTGAGACTTTTACTTAGCAATGGGGTATAAAGACTGTTAATTAGTTATTTCACCCTCTCAAGGAGTATTCTCCCCTGAAGTGCTTCAGGACAAGCACTGAATCCATACTGCTGATGCTCTCACTGCACTGCACTCCCTGCTAGTGCAGACTGCCAGATTCTGTATATATCCCATTTCTTTCCTTCCAACATTTCTGTATTGATATTTGCAGCATTGCTTTTATTAATGTTGGGACACCCAATTAGCAGATAAGCAGAGTTTACAGTGGGTTTTGCTTGCTTTGTGTGGAGCTTAGGAGCAGTGGTGCTGCCTTGCCATGTTTTTTGTGGGTGTAAGAAATACTTTCTGGAGCCCATGAAGCTGTGAATGTTACTGCTCTTCTCAGGAGTACAAGACATAACTCAGATATCTACGGGCAAAACGAATAGCTTAAAACTCCACAGGCAACATTTCTGGGAATTCCAAGTTTTCTGAAATTAGGCTCCTTATACAAAAAGAAGCACAATTGTATATCATCACTTGTGTATCACTGCCCTTTTCCAGACTTAGTTAAAAGCTTTTTATTCTGTGTCAAGTCCTTATGCCACTACTCTTTCTCAGCTAAGATATTGGAATCTTTGCTTCTGGAATAGGAGAAATTAATTTCATAACCAACTGATACTGCAAAAAATGTGACCAGTCCATTACACTTGAGGAGAAGAGGATCCCAAATTATTCCTCAGTGGTTTCAGGTTTACCTTAATAAACATAGTTCAGCTAACTGCCAATTTAAGGTGAAACCAAATATTCAGAGACTATATTGGAGTGATATAAACGTAGAACTGAAAAAAATATTTAGCTAGGCTCAAGAGTAAAATTAAAGAACAGTATTTGCCTACCCAATGCTCCAAGGAGATGTAGAGCTCTGTTCTTTAAAATGCTTAAGCTGCAGTCGACAAAGCAGGAGTAATTATAATTGTCTTGCATGAAGAGAATGATATATTAGGCAGGGAAGAATGATTTTCCACTTTCTGTGATTTTTTTTTCACAAATGCTCTGAAGTCTTTTGAAGTTCACTACGAAATCTCCTTCAAAAACTTTGCTTTTGGTACCTTCGAGAGCTGTCCTGAGGAATTTCCAAGGAATATTTTAAAAACTGGACAAAGCAATTGCAGGAAAAAGCTAGAACAGGCAGCTTTTTTGCAAACAACTTCTCTTTGTATAAGAAGAGATTAGTAAAGCTGGTTCTTTGCCACTGTACAACAATGAAATGAAATGAATGAGTGAAGAGATAGTCCACTGTATTCTGCACGTGAGTAGAAAAACATACAAAGAGTAAAAAAAAAAGCAGGGAGTCTGTAGCTGTTTTGTCACAGGGAGTAAATTAAAATGGTAAACCTGAAACTGGTTTCTGAAAGACTGTGTGCAATGAGCCATGTGAGAGTGTATTATGGCTGAACTGTGTTTTCTGAACATTCAGTTAAATCCTTTGGGAGTCCTGGCCATGTAAATATACAGAATTCAATATGTTTTCTTACACATTTTATTGCTATTTATATTACACCGGTGGCCAGAAGCCTATACCGAGGCCTGGATTTTTGTCTTCTGTAGACAAAGTGAAGAAACACCTGTGAAAGGCCATGCAAACAAGCAAATAAAAGGCCCAAAGAAAATGAACTTTTTCTGAAACAACATCACAGATGTAGTGTAGGATTTTTTTTTAAGGGGAGACAAAGTCTTGACTGAGCTGGGAACTAAGTAGAGACCTCTGAAGTTGCTATTACCTTTACATACAGTGACTCTTAAAACCTCAAACAAATGAAATTTTTAAAATCGGCAATGATAAATGATGTCAAAGCCAGCCAGTGTTGGGCATTGTAAGATGTAAAATCTATGGATCAGGTGATGTCACTGTCTGAGTCAGAAAATTAATTTAAAACTATGAAGAGAGGTGTAAATGAAGGTAAAAACAATAAGCAGTGGTTCACAGACCTTGTGCTGACCCCAGTGCAACCAAGCAAGCCTGGAAAGTTTTATTTTAAAAGCTCTGAAACCCACAAAACTGCTGAATAGTAAGATTTCAACAAGCACTGCAAAATTTCTGCAGTTCTGTCATCTTGTGGGTGTGGGTAAAGTTAGCTGGACTGATGGTAATTTACCCAGGCACACCAGAGACTGGAATAATCATGACTGTCTTCCCCCCCAAGGAAAAATGGAAAATGGGGGATGGAAGATGTGTCAAGAAGAAATGAAGTGCCTTAAAGCAGCATTTAGGCACTATTTGTTTGAAAACAAGAATTGTGCCAACCATGTGATTTCAACATATATTTTGCTAACACAAATAATTGAAAGGTGTCCTGTTTTGATTTACAGTCTGTGTTTGGTGCCCAAAATAACAGTGTATAGTGAATGTGGTGAATGATCAGTGACCCTGAAACAGCAGACACTTCACTTAAGACAAATAAGCAAAAGTCAATGGTCCCATTTGTTAATGTTTCTTACCACAAGGCAGTTGTATTTCAAGTGAAATATTTCCAGTGCCTGGGGCTGTGCCATCACATTTAGATCAGCTTCCTCTGGGAAAAAGGATGTTATTCTGAGGCCCATTGTGCAGATGGGTAAATGGAGTCTCAGAGTAGTTCAGAGCACATGGAACTACTCTGGTTCTGCCTCTCCAGGTGGGACTCCATCTCTGGGACCTGTTGCAAGAAGGGGGGCCAAGACAACTGAGCTGGGATGACAGGGGATGTTACACCAACCTGACTCCTTTTTATATTAAACAGCAGCATCCCTGTGCCATTTGCTGGCAAAAAGATGCAACTGGTGTGCTCAGAGGTGTTCAATATGGTGCAGTGCCAGAAGCAAGAAACATATAAACATTCCCAAGAGGCAATGGGTCTTGTTTGAATGAGAGCCTGCAGATCCTGTGGAGCAGAGGCAAAGGGCACCAGAGATGGGCTGCCTTTTTGTCTGCAGAACTAAATTTGGGCACCCTCCTGGGTGCTGTGTCTAAAGTCTCATTATGATCAATGAAGTCAAGGCAGTCTCTAAACCCTAGACAGCAGTTTAGTTATTACACGGAGGTAGGCACCTTGGGATTATTTCAGCGGTGCACAGGCAAATATCTAAAGTTGTTTGAAGGACAGAGAGCTCTCATTGGTCCTGTGTCATATCTGAGTCTCATACAGATGCATTGGGTTCCCTCCTGCATCTCAGTGGCACTAGAAGCCTTTCTTCAGGCTGCCGTGCCGAGTCCCCCACAGCTGGGCTCTGCTGACCCTAGTGGAGCCCCAGCTGGTGCACACAGAGATAATTCTGTTTGAGTGACCTTTCCTGCAGCTGAACTTCTTGCCCATTTCTGCTGCTGCCTGAAGAAGCCAGGAGCTATCATGTTGCAGGGATCTGTTGTGTTGCTGTGCAAGGTGTCAGTTCTGCAGAAAACTGTAAGCAAACAACGAGTTTATAAATTTGTGTCTAGCCAACATAATTTTGCTGTTCAGGGCAAGGAGCTGGTCAACAGTACAATAAAAAAGAAGTGAAAATGAAACTGCAGGAAATTAGCTCAAAGGTAAAAATTTAATTTTCTAGGTTTTTTTTATACATCCATCATCTCATGCCTGTTTTTTAATTCTGATATTTGGGACTGCACACAGTCTCAAAAATACATCTAAAGACTACCTCGGTAGCACTGTGGATCTCTGATATCCATAATTAGGTCTTAGTATGCTTTGATGTATTTTATTTCATGTGTCAACCCCAAAATACATATACTATATCCTTAAAGCATTTTTATTTTGACTCTTACATCATGGCAAAAAATGTTCTCTGTCTTGTCAATTTAATCTTTAAGTACTTTGCTGTAGCAATTTTAGCCTCAGAACTTAAGACCTCCACTATGAATGGATAACCATTGTTCATAGAAACAATGTCAATTTTAGTTAATTGTAGCTGTAATAAAAATCTGCCTTAGGAAGAAAGATGCATTTGATGATTTATTTATAAAGCAATTTAACATTTCTTTCTGAAATTTTGGGGACTAGAGAGTTGTATCTGAAGTTGACATTATCTGAAGGAGACAGCATCACAAATCCTATGGACAGGTGCTTGTCCCTCAGAGAAATGCATGAAAGTAAAGTTTACTGTAAATTTTTGATTTGTAAGGAGTTTTATGACTAAAACCATACATTTTAAACACATTTAGGAAAGGAAGTGTAATGTTTAAAGCCATGGTTTTTGCTTGCCAACCACATTCATGTTGTTTATACAGCTGGGCTTTTTACAAAGCAGTTTCTCAACTCCATTGCAAAAGATCTTGAGGATAAGGGGGGCATATAGGCTGATGCATATAGTTTTATAGAAAGTACTAAAAGCAAGTGGTAAGCTTAAAATTAAGGTTTGAATTACTAGTGAGAGATTACCAAAGGTGAGTTTAAGAAAATTCCTGGTGCTACCTAGCAAAGTGCATGTTTTCAATATAAAGTGATGTGGCACAGAAGTAAATGTCTGATTTTTTCCATTACAAAGAAATATAATAAAAAGGGGGTTGTACATTTAATCAAAAATCTCACTTTCCCCTTTGGATTAAATTCAGCGTAGGCCACCCTGGCTACCCTGGGTGTAGGGTATGGGGCTGGAGCATTTGCACTGTGAGGAGAGGCTGGAGAGCTGGATTTGTTCTGCCTGGAGCAGAGACAGCTTCAGGAGGACCTAACAGCAGCTCCCAGTGCCTGTGGTGAGGTTTCCAAGGATCTGAAGCCAGGCATGTCTCTATAGTAAAGGGCAAGAGGGTGAGAGACAGTGGGCATTAACTAAAACAAGAGAGGTTCATCCTGGGTAGGAAGAGAAACCTTTTCTCCATGGGGACAGCTGGGCAGTGGCACAGAGTGCCCAGAGACGTTGTGCAGTCCCTGTTGTCAGAGGTTTCCAACATCAGCTGGGTGAAGACCTGAGTAGCCCAGTCTGACCTCAGAGCTGACCCCACTGTGAGCAGGAGATTGGATCAGAGGCCACCTGAAGTCTCTTCCAGGCTGAGTTATTCCGTGTTTCTATCCCTTAATATCAATAACCGAACATCAAAGTTAGATATTTCGAAAATGTTTTAGTGAACATGCTTATGTGACACTTTAGACATACTCAAGTTCCATACATTACAGATTTTTGAGTGAGAATTAATAAAAAAACCCAACAAACCAGAGTTCCAAATGTTGGCTGTCACTTGAAATCTATCTTCATAGACTTCACATGTTCAAATTTATCAGTCAATATTTCATTATATCAGTGAATTTTCAGTTACTATAAAATATTGGTCTGAAGTGATCTAGAAAAATTAACCAGCAGTTAATTAACTGCTGCAGTTAATTACTTAACAGTTTGCAAATGCAAATTAATGTGATTCAGACTAAGTTCTCAAGACAAGTATTAGCAATATTTTGAACATCTTTTTAGCTTATCTAATGCCTTAACACTGTCTTGCACACTGACACTGCTCTATATGAATGATAATAACAGAGTATTTTCAGCCATTACTACAATTTTCCTTATTTCTCTGCCATTCTGTGACATTCTACTCTTTTCACCCTGGCCTCTGCTCTATAACTGTCCTTCCATATTCACTTTCAGAAAAAGACAACTTCCATTCCTTTTTCACATGGTAACTGTGGGATGGAATGACAACAAAATAAAGGAATTTCTGCAGTGTTTCTGACAAGTCCTTAGATATTAATTTTTCAGCACACTATCTCCATTCTTCAGTCGGCTGAAAAATTCCCTTCACGTGTTCCCTAGCCTCGGCATTCAGCATTTTCTTTTTTGTACTAGCAGATAGCAAGAAGTGACTTCTTTCACTTACTTCTTCCTCTTTCCTCATCAGGCAGTGTGCTCTGATTCACTGCAGTAATAAAGACCAACTGCTAGTAACTCAAACTGGTTAGTGGGGGTTAAAGGATTATAGAAACATAAAATTAGAAATATTATTGGTTAAGAGAAGAAGACTTGCCAAAGCTGTGATCTTTGTTAGAAATGCTTATTTGTATTCATGCTGAAAAGCTGAATTCAATAGCTTTGATGTTGCAGAAGATGCCTGGAGGTCATGCTTCAGATAGGGTTACCTAGAGCCAGTCGCCCAGACCAAAAATGATCAGAGGGATGGAGCACCTCTCCTGCAAAGAATGGAATCCACTGAACAGTGCACTGTCAAATTCATCCCTCCCCAGTTTAGAGAGCAGGGCTTTGGGGGAGCCTGTGTCAAAGGCTTTGCAGAAGTCCAGACAAATGACACCTGTAGCCCTTCCCTTGTCCACTGCTGTAGTCACTCCACTGTAGAAAGCCGCTGCGTTGGTCAGGCAGGACTTGCCCTTGGTGAAACCGTGCTGGCTGTCTTGAATCATCTCCATATCCTCAACGTGCCTTAGCATTGCTTCTAGGAGGATCTGTTCCGTGATCTTCCCAGGCACAGAGGTGAGGATGACAGGTCGGTAGCTCCCAGGGTCCATCATTCTATGTTTTAAAACTGGGTGTAATGTTTCCCTTTTTCCAGTCATCTGGGACTTCAACTGACTGCTGTGACTTTTTGAATAATGTGAGGAGAGGTTTGGCAACTACATCAGCCAATTCCCTCAGGACTCTGGGATACACTTCCACTGTTACCATTCTGTTACTTATACTCGTGATTAACCTCCCAAAAATGGTTCAGAGTTGTTTAATCAACCTTAATTTCCTACTGCCTTTTCTGTCAACTGAGGGTGCACTAGTGGGAGACTAGAGGCTATTGGGAGTCTTCAGCTTATACCCCCTTTGGGTGAGCAAGCATGGTTCAGTTTATTGGAAGATCTAGAAAAAGAAAGAAATGTTACCTATGCAAAAGAATACTCACAAAATGCAAGCAATATTCAGCTGATTTATGAGAATTACTTTACGATGGCTCGCACTTGCAGATTCATAACCAATAAAAAGGTCATTAAATTACATAGGGCTTAAATCAGAATAGATTCTATCCCTGATTATTTTAAAATGGTTGGAGCATTTTCAGCCTTTGTTATCACAATTTTGGCAAGGCCATGAGACAGTCAGACCAAGGCCTTGGGAAAATTTCCGGCCATATGCTCCTGAACCTTCAGTGTCTTTGTTTATTCCACTTCTCTCTAGCCAGATGTGAAGTGGAATTTATTATATAAACAAATCAGGGAATATCTGTGCATAGTGGTGTCAGAATCATTCAAGTTACCAAAAAATCTGGTGTCATATGTGGCTTGGTTTCCTTAGCATATAAAATGGAAATTCCTGACTGAAAGCGAACCATAACAAATGTTCACTGAAAGTTTCACAGAGCTTATGCATTATGTTGAGCTATTGCTTTATATCCTTTCAACGTAAAATAATTTATAAAACCTGTTCAAAGTTGACATAGAAATCTCTGGCAATGAAAAATACTTCTATTACTATCAAATAATGAGATTATTAGAATGGTTAAAAATAAGGTCTGTGTATTGCTGTTTTCCTTTATTCCTGGATGAGGAAAGAGGAACATTGAAGAAATACTTTTTAGCTTTGTCTAAAAACTTAACAAAATACTGTGAAACATTAAGATTTCCTCTGAAGGTTTCTTCTCCATAAATAACTGTTTCAAACTATTCAAATAACTATGAATTAAACACATTTTATCACTTGTGTTTAGGAAACATCACATGTAACAAATCCTGACTTACACCTGAACACAAAGAATAAGTATTGTTTCTATGAAATATTAATCCAAACTGAAAGTCTTCAGATGGGAGAGGATGTTACAACATGACAGATCTACTTTTAATTTTTAGGGAATTTTACTAGGAGACAAAATTTTACATCCATGCACCTAACAAAGTAAGAAATTGAAATTCACCCACATCCCAGATGAATGCTTTTGTCCATGTAGTAAAGAACTGAATCAGTTTCTCCTGCCTTTGTGTAAGAAGGGATCAATCCAGTTTTTAATCCTGTTTCATAGACTATCTAATTCTCACAGCATAAAACTTGGATTGTACCATTAAATACAATTACTTCCATTCAGTTTTGCTCAATTGCTTCAGTTTCTCTATTTAACATACAAATGACTAAATGACCCATCTATCTCAGTATTCTGTCTCTTAGCAATGATAATAAAAGACAATATCTAGGGAGAACATGGGTTTGATGAGTTTTTGACTGATGCTGGATGTCTTCACAATCTTCTGTAAGAACTAATTCCGCATATTCACTTACTATCCTATAAGAGATGGTTTAATTTCTCTATCTTAAATCAGACTCCTGCAAGCCTGATTCAATACCCCATACCTCTAATATTGTACTGTTAGGTATATAGCAGCTTTACATTCAGCTTCTGATGTACCCTCATGATTTTGTGAATCTTAGTTTCATGAAGTTTTTGATCTCTTCTTCCTCAAACTCATAACTAGGTAGCTGGTCCTTCAGTTTAATGATTGAAATTGCTTTTCTGGGTACTTTCTTCACTGTCATTATATCGTTTCTCAGATTTGGAGAAAAAAACTGCACAAAGTTCTCAAGAATTGGACATGGACAAGTCTGACATAGTGGGAAAATGATGCTTCCCATCATTCCTTCTCTCAGCACTTAACCTGATGGCTTCCTGCACTTTGTTGACTTCTTTCGCCTGCCACTGCATACCGAGCCACTGATTTCTGAGTGAAGATTTAGTCTTGTAGAGTTCACTCTTGCTTTTATACAATAGGTTGTTTACATTCCAAATCCAGAAGGCAGTAAGAATGTGAACTCACAACAGAATCAAGGTTGACATGATTACAGATTTTTGGTGGCAAAACAACAACTCTAGAACTGCACACTGTCTTCTGACTTAATCAAAACATAAGGATTGTTTTACCTTATGGTGCATTTTTAGCTGCATTGCTTCATTATCATTTACAGGAAAAGAATAAATAACAGGAAGAAAAGATCAATTTCCCATTCAAAGCTGACACGACCAAAAAACCCCAAGTGGCTAAACAAACTCTAAGTTAAATTATAGGATATATGATGTGCTGTGCACCAGACAAATACGTGTTTTTTTCTAAAACTGTGTGAATAACTGATGTTTTTGTTC
This sequence comes from Pachycephala philippinensis, assembly GCA_013397055.1. NCBI lineage: Eukaryota > Metazoa > Chordata > Aves > Passeriformes > Pachycephala > Pachycephala philippinensis. Next base: position 311,451 of record VWZT01010099.1, read on the forward strand.
AGTCAGTATAAGAAAAATTAAAAACCCCAATGATTTCGTGTGAATTATTTTGTGTTTATCTTTCTTGTCAGAAGGAAAAAACCACCCATATATCATATTTCCTTAATGAGAGCTAAGGCTTAAGCAAGCCCAGTTAAAAACCCATGGGTAATAAGTACAGCCATAAGATCCAGGGAAATGATCACCTACTCTGCTTGGCATGTGAGATCAGGTCTGGGGTGGTGTGTCCAGGTCTGGATTCTCTAGTGCACAGAAGTTACCAAGATGGTCAGGGGCTGGAGCACAGGACATAGAGGAAAGGCTGAGAAAGTTGGGTTTGTTCATGCTGGAGAACAGAAGGTGAAGGTGAAACCTTACTGATGTCTGCAGGTGCCTGACAAGAAGATGCAGAGAAGATGGAGGCAGATTTCCTTGGATATGCACGGAGAAAGGACAGGAGGCAAGGAAGACAAAATTGAACATCGGAAATTTTGCTTGGGTGTTAGGAAATTTTTTTTTGTCATGAGAGATGTAAAATGTTTGAAAGGGCTGAGTTTTGGTTCTTTGTCCTTGGAGGTGTTCAAAATTCATATAGCCAAGTCCATAAGTGACATGGTCTAATTAAATTTGAGGCAGCGGTTGCCTGTATGACCTCTCAAGGATCCTTCCAAACGAAATTAACCTATATTTCTGCAGTTCTTTGAATGATGGTTATTACTGATCTAGTAGATCATTGGAAAATCTTTCAGAAGGAACGTAAGTATTTTATATCTGAGAAATAAAACTCAGCATGTTGCTCTGGGTTTGTTGGCTTTTGTGAGTCTAGGCTGGATTTTGTTTCTTCCACCCAGTTCAGACGCGTGAATATTATCAGGCCACTGAAATTGTATATTTTTGTGAAAAAATATTTGTCTAAAATGCTTTTTAAGCTCTAAATTTTCTCATATTTCATAGTAGTGAGTCAATGATAAAATTCTAAAAACTAGTTTTATAGCTTCTGAGTGTTTCACAAGCATTAGATGATTAATCCTCATTTATATCTATTACTCAACTATTTTCATGCAGGGTATATAGTAAAATTGAGAAAGACTGGTCCCTAACTTCAAAGTTATCTGTCAGTTCCATTTATTTCTGACAGTTTGTTAAGCACCTCAATTTGGCCCTCAAATCCAGGTCAATTAAAATTCACTGGTATGTGTATAATGGAGGATCCCAAAGATGTGGGTGAAATCCTCAATAAATATTAATTTACAGACCAATAACATCAGCAAACTCATTAATGAGAGTCATAATCCAAATTCTACTACATGATGCTCAAATAAAGTTTGCAAACTAATTCTTCAACCAATAAATGTGACAAAAGAGTATCCACTTCTAATGGTTTCCCAATCGAATCTCCGTGTGAACACAGTGTGTTGGTATTCCAGCTCCAAATAAATATCAACTTGACAACTCAAAATACATAGATCTTTGCTAGGTTTCTCCCTTTAAATTCTATGCCAGGCTCTCTATTGATTCATATGCTTAGCACATTTGTTTGAGAGAAAAAAAACCAAATCAACGTGACTGGCTAAAAAATTCTTGAAAATGCAGTCTGCAAATGGTTTGCAAGAGGGTTAAGTGTTCAAAATGGGCTGTTCTTAATTCTTTCAGTCTGAAATGCAGATGCGTGGGTGAGCACCATGTCTATGAGTGTTAGAAAATACTGGGAACATACAATGAGTAGGTAGGTTGCCAAAGCCAACATGCCTGTTGTTATTGTGCCCACTTTAACCTAAGACAATTGAAACTGTTCTTCTGTGATTTGATAAGACTTGATTAATGGATCTATGAATCACCTAAAACTATGACTCAAGTCTAAGCCTGAAACTCAGCCAGTATTTTTAGATTATTAAAAAATGGGGAGACAATTGAGGCAGGGAACTCCTCAGTCTTGTTTACCTAAGGAATGGAGAGTGAGGTGTTTTTCACAGACACTTGAAAGCAGAGGTCTGTTCAGTGAGTCACTAGTGGATTTCCCACAATGACTATTAGATGGTAACTTGAAACATAACAACAAGCAGCTCAATTCTTTAACGACTTGCAAGTTAAAGAAGGTTTAAATTAACTTCTTCTAAATACTAATTCTTTCTCTTTAAAGCAATACAGACTCAAACTCTGTCCAAGCACAACAGCGTGTGTCAGTTTCTCAAATACTTTAGCTGAATGATCCATTTGACATGATATTATTTTTAGTGTTCTTTTTTTCAAGTCTATGGTTGTAGACAGACACTGCCCTGAACAACTTCTAAATTTTTTGCAAAGAGTCAAAAAATGGTGTCAAAACGTCTGAAAGATATAGTTAATTTATTCACACTAGTATTTTCTGACAATCTATATTGGATATATATGGTAAAATGCAACCAACTTTCTCACTTTATCAGAATTGTTCCATAGGTCCCGGGCTCTGGTAAATTGAAGATTTTTATGGTTAAATAAAAGGTGTGTTTTCTAATACAGTCCTATGCAGATAGTAACACCAACATGGTATTTATGCAGATATTTAGATACTCAGTTATTTAGATATTTATTCAGAACTATTTTCGGAAAAACTTGGATCTCTCTCCATATCACTGGACTTGTCTATGCACACACTGAAAATGTGTCATGGGGAAAACCCTGTTCAGTTTGCCCCAAATGCCTTTTATCTGGGAACATTCTGTCTAGAGTAATCATTTTCTGTTTCCCCAACAGATTATGATGATTCAGCCAAGACATTATTGATAATAGAAGCTGCAAAATACTTTAATCCAGACATTCTTTGCTGATAGCAATAAAGCTACAGAGATGTTTATTTCTCAAGGAGCTGCTAAGCACCAGGGGATTTTTGTTAGATGTTTGAGTATTGTCTGACTCAGATTGAAACCAAACCAAACCATCACAAGGGGTAACTTTACTTTACTTTACAGTCATCTTTATGGAGTAAGTGGTTAAATTCCGATGCAATGACCCCTGTCTTGGTCAACGAGGGGCAGACTTCCAGTGGTAAAGTGTTGAGCCTGTACAGCTCAAGGCTAAACCCCAAACCTGAGATGGTAGAAGTGATACACATACTATTAGAATGGGCATGGCACAGAGGAGAATGAATAACATTCACTATAATTATTTACTCCTACTCAGCCTGAGTTAATGAGTTTTTGACAGCAGTGTTGGAAAGAGAGGTCAGTCATGCATTCCTCTGAATAAAAGCCAGTAACACAACAGTTATGAATAAAAGAGTGATTACAATCTTTATGCTGTAACATCTGATTAAATGGTTAGTTGAGGGGACTTTCCTAAAATATATTCATCTGCCTTCCACACCATATTTATAAACATGAAATTCTCTAACGCAGAACCAAAGTTCTCAAGATTATCTCATTTTACATGAACTCGGATTTTAGACAGGCCTGGGGGCTGAAAAATATATAGAGATGCAATAAGAAAGACCATGTTTGCAAACTAGACTCCACCCTATGATTTAGGCATTAAGAATACAGGGCATTCAGATAAAGCAGTGAATAAACGGAGATAGCTGTGTACACTGTTCATGAAGGGGCATAGACTGCAAAATTAATTAGTCTAATTAATTTTGGTGATTAATTTGGGTGGTTGTCATGGAACCAAGGGAGAAACATTTGACGGGATTACTTCATCTTCCTCCTGTGAAATATTCTCCATGTTGTCCCAAGAACAGCCCCAAACTCAGGAAGGGTTAATCAAGCCGCAGTCTTGCTAGTCAATGTATTTATTTTTTCCTACAAAAAGAGGACACGGAAGAAAAGATGATTTCTGGGTTTAAACATGTTCCTCACATATTCCTGTTTTCCCCTCTTTATTTCTCTTGAAGGACTAGCTCTTTTTATAGGAAATTATGTACAAGCCAGTTGCAACTCACTGCAGAGGAACATGTTAAAAATTAGACTTTTTGAGAAAGATATGGATCAAGAAATTTTGCTTAGTTAGATGTCTGGAAGTAACTTTATAATTAACCATTTCTTGGTAGAAACCCCTTCCTAAATAAACATAGATATAAAAATAATAGCAAAAGACAGTGTAATTGTGTTCCCTATTCCCTCTGTCAAGAACAATTAATAAGCTTATTAGTGTGAAATTATTAAAATTAAAGAGGGAATAAAGTGATGGTGGAAGGAAACTATGGCTCAAAATTTGGCTTAACATCTGTAATCCTAGCTATCCTGGAGCTGATGGTCTATATTATGTCAGGAAATGAAATGAAATAAAAGGTCCAGTAAACATAATGCATGATTCACATCTTGGTACTGAATTCAAAACAGCTAGATATAAATAGAACAAGCAAAAAATATTTAATGAAGCAGCAGATCCTGATTTCCAATGTACCTTGAACTTGCTTTGTTTTGTCCTTGATTGGAACGACTTTTTGCATTCCAGTGGAGAAATGTTTATTGCCTACTACAAACCAAGATATTTAAAAACATTTGATATGAAAAACCCTGTATCTTACACACAGCACTAGTCATCACAAATTAATGACAAAGAAAGGAAGTATAGCAGTCACATTTACAGCAGCACAGCAGCTGCTAAACACTACTCGGCAGTTCCTACATTGTAAAACCAGAGATGTACTTACTGGAGCAGGAATTGTGAGGGGCTCTAAGTGTATGAGGTGCTCTCTCTTTGCGGGTCGATAGCTCATGAAGAAGCTTGAAAACTTCAGAAATGTGGCTTCAATTTTATCATGTAGGGCCCATAGTTAAAATCCAAGTGCATGAAATTGGATGCCCATTGAAAAACATTACTTATAAATACAGGGATGTGAGCAGTGTAAATACTGACATTAAGGATGAGCTTTCGTGGCCACAGGGAGTATAAAACTACTGAGGTAGTATGCTGTGCTCAGCCTGTGGTATCTGGGACACAAGTACAGGTTAACTATCCTATAGCTGTTTTGGCTAATAGAATTGGGCATTTTAGGTAAGTCTGAAGTTCTTGTCAGAGGTGGTAAATGTTCCAGGACAGATCCTCATGGACATTTTACCAGATCAAGGGAACCATGTCTCAATCATCTGCTTGGTAATACAGAATCTGAAATGTGAGGGAGTTGAAAAAAACGCATTAAATATTAATAACATTGTCAATGCTTTAAATCTAATGTTATTAGTAATAATAGAGATTTCAAATATTTTTATTCTCTATTCAGTTACCAGCTGATTTTAAAAATATAGGTTATATTTTGAGTTTCTGGGCTTGATTAATGATGGGTGTGGAGGACATTTAATTGTTCTAGATAAAACTTGCACATACAGTTACTGATACTTATGTTGTTCTACATCAGTCATGAAGAGAAGCCCACAAAGAATTTAAGACACCTGGCCTTAACACCGGCGCCCTATTCATGTGAGTTACAGGACAAGGTCTTGAATGCCTTCATTGGTTATCATATGAAAACTTGGAAGTGAAAAATGGTGATAGTCTGAAGTAGGAGGGAGATTTTTCAGAGTGACAAAATTCTACAGAGAATTAGTCTCAACAGCTGCACAAGAGAAACTTCATTGATTGTTAAATAATTTCTCTTTAGAACAGTAATTTGCCTGTTGGACTTCAGTAAAAATATATTTTGTACATATACGATCCTATATTTCTGTAATACCACAGCTCTCTGCTGTAAGGAACCAGCAAAGAATTATAAGATATATATAATTTTTCCTGGCTAACATTGTCTTTTTTCTTTTGTCTCCCTTTTATAATTATTGTATTTGACGTGAGATTGAGAACTAAATTTTCATATCTGTATCTTGGAAAAATATACTAGAAAAAAGAACAGATGATTTACAAACTCTTTTTTGTCTGCTAAAATAAAAGACAATTATTCCATCAGTCTTCCTTCTTTTTTTTTTAACTCCACAAATGTATTTGTAGTAACTTCTTTGGAGTCCTTTTAGGATAATATCTTCCCCATCACATACTGGGGACTTATTTTTCTGGAACAAAGGAAAGACAGTGAGAGTATAGTCTGGAAAAAAGAGATTTTAAGATTTTTAGGGCAAGTTACCTCCCAGTGTCATTCCAACAGCTGCTGCAGAACAGCACCACTGTTGGTTTCCTCCTGCCTGTGGATGATTTTGTTATGTGCAGTTGTGGAATGTGACAGGAAAGAGAAGCTATTTGTGGCTTTCCCATTAATTCAGTCCTCAATCTGGGAAGTAAGGATTCAGCAAACTTTATCTTGTTTTTCATTGGGACCTAGGAAGGAACGGAATGTGATTAGGCGCTTTGGTAAATTCTTCCTTTATTCTAGCTCTGTGTTTTCCCTGAATTGCTACACTGGTATTGGCAAAACTATGCAAGGTGAATTGAAACGATTGAGAAAGCCATCATCACTGAGCATCCCTGCCATTCCCCTGTGCTGCCCCCAGGAAGTGGAAATTACAGAAGCATTACCATGCTTCTGTCAGCTGTAAATAAAATATTTGCCTCAAAATAATTCAGCCAGTTAAATAAAAATAATTCATCTTGTGACAGTAGGGAGACGATTTGGTAGCTATGTAATCTTAGCAGAAAATAAGGCTAAAGTTATGGCCAGCTGCAGTCAACTCAGTCCCAGAAGAAGAGGTGGGGAGCAGCTCAGCCCCCTCTGAGCCCAGCACAGGCTGGCAGAAGCTTCCAGAAGGTGCTGCTTTTGCTGGGCATGTCGCAGGGAGGCTGCAGCCTGAGCCAAACCACAGCTATGGGAATGGCTCGGATGGCTTCCAGACAGCCTGTGTGGAAGTCTGTGACCTACTTCTTGCAACACTGCAGTGCACAAACATACCTCCCTACCTGAGCTCTAGAGTAATTTCCAAGAATCATTTCTTGATATTTTTATCTTGATTTTCCCTTTTCTTTCCTCTCTCCTGCTGCCTGGCCTGAGAGTACCTATGGTGGCGTCTCCCCAGACCTGTTTCTCAGCTTTCTCACAGATAAAGGTGAGAGGTATAAATTCCTATCACTCATCCAAAGGCGCTAAGATATTCATACACTTCTCTCCAAGGTACTCTCTCCACGACAGCAAAAGCCTTTTTAAATTCCCCAGCTTCCTGCAGCAGGGTCTGGAAGGCTTTCTTTGTGGAAGGCCTCGGTGTTCTCGTCATACCCAGAGGGGTGAGAGACAGTCCTATTCCTGGAGAGCCGGAGATGGAGAGAGAGAAACTTGAAAAGGGGAATGGTGCCAGAGGACACAGCAAATCCTTGTGTCTGCCAGGCATCTCCATCATGGTCACAGGGCAGGATGCTCCTGAGGGATAGCTTGACAAGGGGAGTAGAAAAGAAGCTCACTCTCATTTCATTATTAAGATGTACGAGGAGGAAATCGGCAAGTACAGGTTTCTGTACACCAAGCTTGTGGGTTTGATCCCTGGCTGGGCCATTCACTTAAGAGCTGGAGCTGAAGATCCTTATGGGTCCCTTCCAACTCAGAATATTCTCTGATTCTGAGTGCAGGAAAAGACATGCATAATAAAAATGTAAACCAAAGAACACCAATTTTTCTTGTAAAGAACAATGGAAAATGTACTAAATAATGAAAACTAATTTCCCGTGGAGTCTTTGTATGTTCTCTTTTATTTTATCTCTGGGGAGTTGTTTTTCTTAGTTATAATCTACTGTTGAACATAGGTTGCTTTCTCTAGTCTCCTCTGAGGGTTCTCCAACCTCCTATGAGGGTTTCTCCAACTTCCTCAGAGAGTATCATATTTTTGCTGAGACGTCTGCTTGTGTTTATGGCTTCTGAGCATGGTTTGTTTCTCATTAGCAGTATCTGGACTTCCAACTGGACTTCTGATTATGAATCTTACCAGAAAATTAACTTGAATAAATTAGTCACAAAAATTGCCTTGAAGTGGCTTCACAGCCCCGAAATTATAACTAAAGTTAAGTCCTGCAGAATGTGAAGTAACCCTCAGCAAAGGCTTAAACACTCCCATGTGGGAGTGAAGTGGGGCTGGTGAGGCAGTGTGGCTGTGTGGGCACATCTGTGCTGTGTGCTGCTCAGGGCAGAGCAGGAGACACGCCATTCCCAGCTGATTGATGGAGCAGTGTGGCTCTCCTGCATTTTCTGTGCCCTTTGGGGACAGTCTGGTATATGAGGCTGTACAGCCAATATGTAACAGGTATGGAATGGAGTCATGTTTTCTGGGCGTACCTAGGGGTATGATGTACAGCAGAGCTGTAGATCCTGTTGTAACTGACTTGGCAACCCTGAGGCTGTGTTGCACCTCTCCAAGGAACAATCTACAAGAATCCCTTCACATGTTCTTCCCTCTCTCACTCCTAACTGACAAAATCTTGTCCCACTATCTTGCTGCAAGATCAATGCCTAATCTGTATAGGGTAGCTAAAAAATTAGTTTGCATGCTGAGCTGGCAGAGGGGTCTGGAGTAGAGACCTGACATTAGGTCCTGTTAAGTCTTATTCTTAAGCATTGTGTAACTCAGCAGATTTTTGGGTAACAGCATTGGTTTCATGTCCATTTAGTATGGGTGCTGTAATACAGACTTCCGAGTGGCCCTCACTGCTTTTTCCTGTTTTCCAAGCAAAGGGGATTTTGTTCCTAGAAGCATGACTTTTGCCAAGAATGGTAACCACAAAAATTGCTGTTTACGTCAGGAATTCAGAGGCACAGACAGCAAGTCTCCCTCTTGTCAGGATAGAGAAGAAAAGAAGTTTGAGGCTCTGGGTTACCTTAGTGGGGAGGTTTGGGTTAGTGTGGGAAGAGTGCACCACAAGGAACACAACACTGACAGCGGTTTTGCTGCTGCCAGTAAGGACCACAGGGTGGCACAGAACAGAGCATTTCTTGGCCTGCTTTTGTTGTTATACACTAAGGTTTAAATGAAAAATACACCTTCCTCCTCCAAATAAACTTTGCCCAGTTTGAGAATCATAGTGACTATAAACAGCAGACCTGACAGTAGCTGCTGACAGTAATCTGAACCAACAACAAAGAAATCAACTTTGTGGGAAAGAGGAAAAACATGCCAACACACAAAGCATGAAAGGGCAGGAGGAAATAGAGCGTGCTTCTAGATATTTCTTCTGATTTATGTTGTTTGCTGTCCTGCTCAAGTTCCAAAATACTGCTGTGGAGGAAGCAGGTTTGTACAAATACAAACAAATACATTGTGGGCTCAAACCTGCCAGGGTGCCAGCAGCAGAGCTTGCTGGATGGCAGAGGACCTCCTGCAGATGCTGGGAGCAGGAGCACAGTGTTCTTCACTTCAGAGCTGAGCCCTGTGCTAGGAATAATTATCTGCCTGTTCTAGAGAGCTAATTTCAAGTCAATCATAATTCTTTATCCACTGTATTAAAGCCAAAGGATCCAGCACCTTTATATTCTATATCCAGCACCTTTTTATTCCTTAAACCACAAAGCACATTCTAGCCCTTCAGCTTGTCATGACGTGTAGCTGAAGAACCTTGCAGTTTCTTCTTTGTTTGGCTGAGATCTTCACAACTGAAGTTGCCTCTGATCTTTAAAAGTCCCGTGAAAACCTTCACGAGAACACAGTTTACTTCTGGATTTCTTACCTAAAGTATTTCCTTCCTTTCTTTTAATGTGCATCACTCAGATAATGGATCTGACTGCTAAATTATAATAAGCTCTGCTAAGACTACTAAGTTTCAGTAAATTCTAATAGTGTTTAGATTTAATCCTTTTCATACTTTTATTCTGCTATTTAATGCTATAGAAGCATTACCATTCTATTAAAAGCATTCACTTATTTAATAGAAATCATAAGTTGTTTTTCGAATGAGGTAGAAATTATCCCTCTGTGGGTTTTTTTATACAGATTTAAGTAAATAATTATTTATCTACATCTCAAATGTATTCTTTTTATAGAACTCTCATGGTTTCTTTCCTAATAAATTTTACAAGGTTCTTCTGTATACCTTTAAATGTTTTAGAGATCTTTGGAAGTAAAAATAGGTATAATTATAACTGTCAAGAGAAGTTAATGGTGATATAATGTTTCATCCACTTATGCATAAGTGAAAATTAATATGAAACAAGTGCTTTAGATTAAATAAAGCTAAAAAATTACTCTTAGACCTTATCAACCATCTAGGTAATTACCTAGCAACTGTAGCTGCTCTATATTGTTTGTCACAGCTTTATTTTCTCTGCTGTATAGATTACAAATTTGGTTTTGGAAAGAAAGAAGGAGGGAATAAGAATAATTGGTTTCAGGAAAGGAGACCGCAACAAAATTGGGGAAGTGGTAGATACAATCTTTTGAGAAAATAGTCTAAGAAAATAATCTAAGAGTGTAGGACAGAGTAACCCCTAAAAGAACCAAGTAAAAGCTATATAAACTGTTCCAAGGCAAACTCTTCTGAACGAAAAGTCAAAAGAGGTACCATTATACTTGAAGGTACCTGAGAATAAGAACAAATTGAATAAAAGCAGAAACACTATTAAGTATGAATATAGAACAGCAGCAATAGCATGGGGGCATAAAATGAAAAAGATTAAAAGTTTGGGGCATCGAATATTGTTGGGGATCACATAAAGCAAGTGCAGATCATACAGTTTAATCAGAAATAAAGACAAATTAAACTTGATTCTGTTGCTTAGCAGGTGAAGGAGACGTGGGGAAGTGAACCATCAATGTATGAACAACACCATGTGGGAGCACAAGGGGCTGCCAGTGAGACCAGGAATTCCATATATTTTTATTCAACATTTGCAACAAAAGATGGATGGAGGAATGGGTATTATGACAGAATGTGTTACCACACGTAGTCATACATGTCCTGGCTGGCTTTCTCTGTTAAGAACTCAAGGACTTTGACCCTCTTTTTCTGAATTTTTTTTTTCTCATTTTGTTTTGGGGTTTTGTTTGTTTGTGACTTTTTATTTGTTTATTTTGTTTTGGTTTTTTACTTATTTTTTTTTATTTGTCTCTTTGCTGTTGAAGGTTCAGGGGCAATGTATAGTAAATACTTGACGTGCTGCAGGATTAGGCAAAATCATGAGCATCTCTGTGTCTAAGCTTCCACATAACCATGCACAGATGAGCAGCCTACAGCAGCAGCAACGTTGTTCCAGCTGCTCCTAGGAAATGCTCAGTTTTAATGTGATAGAACCTAAAACATTAACAAGGCAGCATATGATCTCTGGAAATTATAGAATCATTAAGGTTGGAAAAGACCTCCAAGACCATCAAGTCCAACGTTTCACTGAAAAACACCTTGTCAACTAAACCATGGCTTCCTCAGCTGCTCCTCATAGGATTTAGTCTCTAGACCCTTCACCAACTACACCAATAAATGACATCACATAAGTAATGAAAAAAACAATCATCAAACAAGTTCTAATTTCACCTGTGACTGTGTGCTTCAAATACCAGTTATTCTCAGTCAGGTTCATAAAATATGTGCATTCAGATGAGACAGAATGATGTGGATTTAGAGTATAGAGCTGTTGAAATGAAAGCAGCCCTGTTTTAGGTGAATCAAGTTAGTGGCAATACTGGAAGGGTGACCACAAACTGCTGGACCACAGATCTGAAGGCAAAGTTGGAGTCATAGGCAAAGGAGAAACCTTTTCTGCATCCTCTTGCTAGGACTTTGGTTTAACTTGTGAGCAAATGCTGTTTCCTGTCCTTCTGTCAATTACAAATGCTGAAAATTCCCTTATTTTGCAATTTATGAATATTCCCAAAGGCATTTTGAAGGATATCATATGAAATAATGTACAGGTGGACTTTGATTTATTGGATTTTTTACATCTTTACCAGCCTAGATTCCTGTACACCATCTCCAAGATCATAAGCTCTCAATTCACTCAGGAACATGTGCTTACTTGTGCCAGAATAAACTACTGACTACATGAAATTATTCTTCTCAGAAACTCCCAGCCATAGTGAAATGAAACCCTTTTGGATCCAGGACCTTTGTATTTATAAAAACAGTTGTTGGTTTCTGTTTTCTGGCATGCTGAGTAGTACTTGCAAGTCAGTTCTATTTAATGATGACTTCAGCAGTCTCTCAGTGTACGATGGAAGCTGCTGGTGCTTAGTTTTCTTTTTTAATTATATAGATCCTACGGTATAGATAATATACCGTCATGAAGTAGTAACACTTCACTTACGGATAAATGTCTTAGCCCAGGTGGCAGAGAAAATCCAGATATTTATATGAATCAAAACAGTAACATTAATAATCTGATTTTGTCAGTGGTTTTGAGTGAAAAATGTGCCAGTATTGAAAATAATAAATCTTTGGTCTTCCTAGGATTTCAGATTTCAGGATTTTATTTGCCCATCACAATACATAGATGCTGATTCAGAATTGTTAGATAATGAAGCTGACAGCCACGCTGCTGAGAGGAAGGATTGCTAAGGCACCCAGTTTTGGGTAATAGCTTTGTCTTTTATCCTTATGGTGTATTTTATGATGAATACTGCATATTGGATATAACATGGGTCCTATGGTCAATCCTTTATTCATCTTCTTTAATGCACGAGAATTCAATGTAATTAATACAAAGAGCAGAAGTACGAGAGAGAATGTTTTCTCCTCAGTTATCAATCTATAAAATTATTCAGTAAATGAGAGTCATGCTGAACACTTAATTGCTCAACAGTGGGTTTCAAATGGATTTTACCTTAACTTTAGCTTATCTGGGCTGAAAACTTCTGTTGTTCTCCTCTTTCCCTGGAACTCATTCTCATCACATACTTCTGAGGCAAGTTCCGGAGCTGTCTTAAAAAACAGCATTCATTAAATTTTGATCTAAGAATAACTGAAAAACATTACTAGATTATGTGTTTATTGATGTCTTTAGAGCTTCCCCATGTTTGTGCTATTGCCTAAATCTTTTCTTCTTTGGGAAACCATCAGTGGGAGCCCAGAAGGATCTAATGTGTTGCTCTATTTGCAGGATCCACTTCTTTGGCTGTAGGTACTTCTAGATGGAGACAAAGAATACACTTTTGTTCTTAGCTGTTCCTGGAATTAGCTTGTTAGGGGTAAGGTTTGTAGTGCTTGACACATCTGAAAAAAAAAATAGCATTTTGAATGTATTTCTAGGAGCAATTTGAGTGTCATCACAACTTTATAGTCATGCAAGAGAGAAGGATCCCTCTCTCTGAGCTTCACAAACTCAGTCTAATCCCATCCTTCACAGTATTTGGTGTACTGTGATATCATCGATATCATTTATAGTCCCAGGTCCTAGAAGGACAAAGAAATGAAGGGTGAGGAGACCGGGTTTAACACAGACTATTAAAATGGCAACAGAAGTAGATAATTTATTTATTCCATTCAGGTAATAAGAAAAATGATGATACATCTCACAAAAGAAAAGGGAATGAGTAGTAAAATGAGCAGTAAATCTTGATTTCTGACTGTTTATACCCAAACAGCTGTGACTTTGCTACTCTCTGGAATTCAGAAGAAAAGGATTTTTCCAATTAGAAATGGACAACCAAACCAGTCATTAAACACTGCCATAAACACTCTGTAATGGGCTGCCAAGCAGCGAGTTACATTGAAACTGGGGGGCTGTAACAAGGCTTTGCATTGAGTTGGAAGATATAAGCAATCAAAGAAGCATCGATTAGTGCCCATTACTTAACACATAAATGTAACAGTAAAATATAACTGCAGTTACTTCACAATATAGAACTCATTTTGTCTGTTCATTGCTCTGCTTTGTGCTCCAGAATACTCCTGGCTCTATATGAAAGAAGAAGAAATGGACTGTGGAAGTTGCAGTTTAGGAGAGCTCATGGTTGTGTAACTGAGTAGTGAACAGGGCTAGACAGAAACTCCATGGCTGCAAGTCGGTGCCCAGCCCAGATACCGGCTGAGAGGGAGCAGGTGGCTTTACTTCACTTTGCTTTTGCCAATGTCTTCTGTTTATAAAGAGTTCCTGGAGACAGAAACCTGGATCTGATATTCTGCAGCTGAGTCTATGTGCTTCTCTGCCAACTCAGAGGTAGCCCACTGCTCGAATCTTAACGTAAATAATAAAAATAAGAGATGGGGACGAATACTGTGATGAGTCACCCGATCATCTTCCTTGCCAACACAGGATTATTACCTACTATGCCCAAATTAGAGTTTTATGCCAAGTAATTTTTAGGAAACCTGAGCTTTGTAGAATTTTCTCTGGAAAAAACGCCATATTTGTTTTCCTTTTGACCTTAAATTTTCAACTGTGTAATGTCACTGTCAATTATGATTATGCCAATCACTTAAAAAATGTCCATGGATCTTCATTCTTCTCAATGGTATGAAAATAAGCTGATTATCCAGATTTGGCCAAAAGTTGTACTTGTGGTTGTATGTTCTGTGCCCCAAGATATAGAGATGATAAGAATAACCGAGCAGTGACCTATGAGCTAGGCACTTTGGGGTTTTTTTTTAATTATAAGACTTCATGGACACAGATCTATTTCCTACTGATATTTTTTTTTTCCTAATAGAGGATAATGAGCCACCTGGTTAAAGGCATCTAAAAATTCAGGCTCACACCTAACTGGATTTTTTTAAAATGTGGAGGCAGCAATGGGAGCTAGGTACTAAGGTTCTCTAAGCATTTAACACTCAGCTGCAAGGAAAACACTGGCATGTGTTCAAGACCAGTCATGCCCACCAGTTCAATTACCAAGTTAAGTCAAATACTGAATAGAAACTTCCAGGAAAATCGGTGTCTGTAGCTGGAATGTCTATATGGAATTACAATCACTTTGAAAGCCTGTAGTAATATTTTTTACATCTTAGGAAAAAAGAATATCCTAACTGCTAATGATTTCAGTAGAAACCAGCTCTACATTACGCCCAGCTCACTGCCTGAATGCCCTGTTAGTTTCAGAGAGCCCTTGTATACTAACTTTTAATTTCCCATAGTCTTTATACATGACTTAGTTGTCTATTTTTGGAAGAATAAGTCTCCCAGGCAATATTGTTATGAAAATAACATAGAAAATATGACTAATATGAAAATGGATTCTTTTAGACATTTGTTCTTAATAAAATAAATGCTGTAGTGGTAGGAGCACAAATCAGTAAGTAGGCATGACAGTTGTCTGACTTAGTAGCCAGGTACCTATGAACATAGGATATAGCAAAACTGTAATCATAGAAATTATACTTAAAAACACATGATTAAATTCCTGGGGCCTTTTATTACCAGGTCATTAAGATTTCTTTGTGTGATTTTTTTAATTGTAATTTATTTAGTCTACTTTTAAATGTTGCAAATTTGCTTCTATGACTCTTCTTGGGAGACTGTTTCTCCATCAAACAAATCCTACATTTGCAATATTTTGGCTAATATGTCTTAAAAGAATTCAATTCTAATTCATGGTTCTTAATAATAATCTAGAATGCTTCATCATAGCTATTTTTGTACATCAAGTTTATTTCTGGAATATTTATTCTCTATACTAAGGTTTCCAATCACCTTAACTCTTGTAAATGTGTTCTGGTTTCTTCTCAAGCCTGGAGTCTGCAAACACTTTATATCTGTATAGAAAAGCTATATGTGTATAAAGGTATTCCTGTGCTAAAATCTTTAGTGCACCAAATCTAGTTATTATATTATACTCTCTATGTATGCTACCCAAACTCTTTATGAACATATACATACCTATAAATATAAAGCGTTTATATTCGAAAGCTAGGGAAAGGGAATTATGCTCAAGAAAGACAACATCAGGATTAATTATTAGAAGGGCCTGTTCCCAGACTCCTGAACCCTGCTCTGGGCAGCCAGGTGTGAGCTCACTGTCCATGCACAGAGACAGCAGACCTCTAGGTGTCACAGTTGAGACTAAAATAAACATCCAGTGCATTTTCCCCAGGTCCCATGCCCTGTGCGCCAGTATCATACATCTCCATAGGATACTGGGCTGTGAGACAGCCCAGGTGGCCCCAGGTCAGTGTGTTAAACACCTCAGTGGCTCTCTGGAGCTGAGGCACCACATTTACTTATCTGGACCCTAGTTCTGAGCTCCACCTCACTCTGCCATCCAGATGTAAGACAGTAGTTCTGCTTATTGTTTGGAAACTTCCCTGAATCACAAAAACTACGCGGTTTTCCTATCTGTTTCTCATTTCCATCAGGAATCACTTGCATATTCATCACAAGATGCATAGCTCAGCACTTGAATCAGCAGGGGAAAGAACTGTATTCCATTTCCTTTGAAATTCTGTCTACTGAAGCATGGTTTGACCACTTAAATCAGTTCACAAGTCAGTGTATTATGGAATGTTTTCTAAAACAATAAAATCCTTAGATGTCATCCCTAATCTGCTAGGAAGTTTGCAGAAGTATTAGAATTTTAAAGTAGCCAGATGATTGTTTACTGTATTTTGATTATATTCTTGCAACAGCCATGTCATATTAAAAAGTGCAGGATGAAAGTCAACAGGAAAATGTGGTTGTATAGACAGGAACAGAAGAGTGGTTTAACTGGCTGGTCAAACTGGTTTTATGGTTTGTTTCAGTCCCTATAGTGGCAGTGGCACAGTTAGCCTGCTATATGTAAGTGTACAGTGAGTATGAGAAGTGTTCAAATTTCCAGATTGTTTATAATTCTTATTTTATTGTAGCAGCTGGGGCAGAGTCCCACTAGAATCCTAGGGACTTTACATTATATATTTGAGGTCATTGAGCAGGAGAATTTTTTATAAAATCTAGTGCACAATGGTATTCCACATTAAAAAAAAAAGTTGAAAAGTAAGAAAGTTTTTTTTTTTTTTTTTTAAACTTTCAGCATTTCCAAGTATTGGTATGAAACAAATCCCAGTTCAGTGGGACAAGATGCTATGCTTTGTGTTCAAATAAGAGAGCATAGTTTTTGTTCCTTCTTACACAGTCCCCATTCAATTATAGGTTAAAAAGGGATATTGGCTTCCATTCTAAATCTTATTTTCAACTTTCGGGGGTGTGTTTGGGTTTTGCTTATTTGGTTTTTTATTTGTTTGTTTTTGGGGTTTTTGTTTGTTTGTTTTTTGAATGTTAGGGACAGATTTCTAAGTGTTTAAGGAGTTAGGTACCAAGGTGCTTTGAGAAACCCCCACTCCTGTGCCCTGCCGTACTAAAGACTTCGGGTCACAGGAGACGTTCTGGGGGCTTTCAGGCAAGGCTTTACAGCTGAAAGAACAAAAACGATCCAGAGATTCACCTTGTCCCTATCCTTGAGTAACTCGAAGATCTGGCTTATCTGAGGAGCCTTATCAGCATCAGATGCTTTCACAAGCCGGTGAGTTCCGCCTGCCAAAACGAGAGAAGGCGGTGTCCCCTCTCCGGGTGGCAGCGGTGCCTGCCCCGCACGGGGGATGGCACAAAGGCCGGCTCTGATCCCCTTGTCCCGTGTCCCTGTGCTGGAATATCGACGGCAGCTGGAATACCGATGGCAGCAGGCACCGGCATCGCTGGGGACACGGCCCCCCCTCGCGGCGCTCCGCTGCCATCGTGCGGCTTTTACAGCAACACACGCGTGACCAGCTGAAAGAGCATCTTCCTCCGGAGCTGGAGTTGCGAGGCAAAGGTCTATCGCAGTGTTAAGTGTTACCCAGAGGCTAAAACCAGCTAAGTTAATTTTGGTTGCTCCTGTCCTAAACGGTATTTATCCCACTCAAAGAAGCGAATGACATGCACAAATGAAGAAATAATTAAAAAAAAAAAAAAAA
>VWZT01010099.1:329128-355880 GCA_013397055.1 Pachycephala philippinensis
AAAAAAAAGAAAGGCATGAAGTTCATGCATGGTTTTCCAGCAGAAAATATTCAGTGAAGGCCCATACAGTTTCAGTGGCATAGATGAGGTGTGGCTATTTTTATGGTTCAATAAAGTTCTGGAATTGTACAAGTTTACTAACTCATCACTGCCATCTGGATTCTCTGGGCTCAATGAAAGAGGTTCAGTTTGGTCCACATTATCAGGCACACGGTGTGATTCTTGGNCATTTCCAAGTATTGGTATGAAACAAATCCCAGTTCAGTGGGACAAGATGCTATGCTTTGTGTTCAAATAAGAGAGCATAGTTTTTGTTCCTTCTTACACAGTCCCCATTCAATTATAGGTTAAAAAGGGATATTGGCTTCCATTCTAAATCTTATTTTCAACTTTCGGGGGTGTGTTTGGGTTTTGCTTATTTGGTTTTTTATTTGTTTGTTTTTGGGGTTTTTGTTTGTTTGTTTTTTGAATGTTAGGGACAGATTTCTAAGTGTTTAAGGAGTTAGGTACCAAGGTGCTTTGAGAAACCCCCACTCCTGTGCCCTGCCGTACTAAAGACTTCGGGTCACAGGAGACGTTCTGGGGGCTTTCAGGCAAGGCTTTACAGCTGAAAGAACAAAAACGATCCAGAGATTCACCTTGTCCCTATCCTTGAGTAACTCGAAGATCTGGCTTATCTGAGGAGCCTTATCAGCATCAGATGCTTTCACAAGCCGGTGAGTTCCGCCTGCCAAAACGAGAGAAGGCGGTGTCCCCTCTCCGGGTGGCAGCGGTGCCTGCCCCGCACGGGGGATGGCACAAAGGCCGGCTCTGATCCCCTTGTCCCGTGTCCCTGTGCTGGAATATCGACGGCAGCTGGAATACCGATGGCAGCAGGCACCGGCATCGCTGGGGACACGGCCCCCCCTCGCGGCGCTCCGCTGCCATCGTGCGGCTTTTACANAGTTCATGCATGGTTTTCCAGCAGAAAATATTCAGTGAAGGCCCATACAGTTTCAGTGGCATAGATGAGGTGTGGCTATTTTTATGGTTCAATAAAGTTCTGGAATTGTACAAGTTTACTAACTCATCACTGCCATCTGGATTCTCTGGGCTCAATGAAAGAGGTTCAGTTTGGTCCACATTATCAGGCACACGGTGTGATTCTTGGGGAGTCCTGCTCAAGGCCAGGCATTGGACTCAATGATCCTCATGCGTCCCTTCCAACTCAACGTATTCCATGACTCTATGATTCATACAAAGTTTTAACACAGAAAATGGGCACATACCATGGATAAATGAGTTTACCTGGCTCTCAGCCATCTTAATTAAGAGAGATGGAATAGCAGACAAAAGCTGGGACAGGAAAAAGGCACAGACACTTGGTGGAAAACAATAGGTGAGAGCAGAATTGCTACGGCCAAAATTTTGGTGGTACAGAGTGTTATGAATCAACTTTGTATTTTGGAATAAACCTAACAAATGGATATAAAATATTTCTGTATTTGTTTAGACTTGCAACTATAGTAATTCTTAAAACAACAACAAACTCCTGATTTATAAACCAGGACAGGATAATGCTGAATAACAAATCACAGCATGGTACTGATAGCAAACTGACATGTGTATCTCGGCTTTCTTGAAATAACGCTATTGCAACCAAGCTGTATACAGACATCACCCACTCCTGAAGTGAAAAAATGGGCAGTTACCCCAAGAATACTTAATAAAACTGTACAGCACCCAAGCAGGTCAAACTCACAGTACTACTGCATTCATAGACACAAGGTTTTCTAAGACAGGGTGGGACTAATGTGGTTCCAGTTTATTTCTAAATTGCTTGGGCCACATGATATTACCCAGTGGCTTCTGAATCAGTGGACAATTTACAGAACAAGTAATAGAAAAGTGTCATATTTACAGAAGATGTGCATACAAGGTAAAAAAGAATAGAGATTAGAAAATCAGTAGAGCACATCGTTAAATGATATACATTTTACAGCACTTGTTGTAGGAGTTTTCCTCCAAAATTTCCCAAGGAACCACAGCCTTCTGAGTTTTTTGGGCTTGCCTACCACAAGGCTGATACATTAGAAAGAACACTTACCATTACATAATACTTAGTTAAAACAAAGGCTGATGAGGTACATCAGTGACATGTCAAGGCTGGGAAAAACATGAAACATTTAAGTTGCCAGCAAGCATCTCCATATGAGGTATAAATTTTAAAAGGGGCTTCATTGCTTACTTAAAATTGAATAAACAACGGATAACTTTTATGAACTGTCATCAAGTCCACTTCAGATGAGGTTATGAACATGATTTTCACAGGAACAAAAAGATGTAGAAACAGAGGGAGAAAAAGTCCTTGAGAACATGTCAGAGATCTCAAGAACACTTTCATGGCCTCTCTTTATCCTGTAGCTGGAACACTAATACTGGCCCAAACAGTCCGTGCAGGAATGCTGATCAACCTGGTCTGTGCTCAGTGTGGGCCCTTTAATAATTAAAAAACTCACCTCCTGAACAGAAAAGAAAAGAGCCTCCTGATAATGTTACTTTAGAAGGAAAAATCTGTGTGAGACAAAGAAATTACCATTATTTTACAGGAGAAATTATTTGAAGTTTCTGTTCATTGGGAAACTTCATAAGTGAACTAGTCCTTGGATTTTTTAAAATATATATGGAGAAACAAAGTAAAGTTAAGGTTTTTCTTTGAAATCAGCTCTTTTTATAGATATCAGATCAAGCCATATGAGCATTTACCAATTTGTCCTACATAGATAGCAAGTAAAATTCACACTTAAGCAACATTCATTGTACAGCAGTGTTAAGAACATAACCTAGCCAGAACAGGCTAATCTGAATAGCAGAAGTGGGCTGCGTAGATGTGATTCTTCATGTGAAGTAATTGCACCTGCTTTTGTTATGTTCTATTTTTCTACAGACCATAGAGAAAAAAAAAAAAGGTAAAAGTTCTTAGAAGTTTTTCTAGGTCCGTATGTCTCTTAAAATAGAACAAAAATACAAGAGACAATATTTGTATGTCTCTTAAAATAGAACAAAAATACAAGAGAAAATACAAAAATGATGAACAGAAATGTGTTTGAGCAGACTCTTTTTACTGCTGTTAAAACCATCATGTCTTTCTGCCCGGTGGCCTAGCCTCTCAGTTCACTCTTGTACCTGTGACAATTCCTTTAATCTGTTAATTCCATTTTTATTACACCTTCTGAATTTCTGAAGGCCTTGGGCATTTGTTTAATGAAAACCATTAAACTGAGATGGACTGGATGAGATCTCCAAGGAAATTCTAAGTGCTGAACAAAGTAGTTTTAGAAGCTTTCTTCTGTACAGAGCTGATCCAGTATCCCCTGCTTTGCTGTGGTTGCAGGACAGCTAGTGATGCCATCTCCCACAGGAACTGGCTTGTGACCCATCTGCTCTAGCTTCCAATAGTCCGATGAACTCAGCCATTGCCTCTGATTCACTGTTTAATCAGCTGACAGGTTATGCTGAATATGTTCAGTTGTAAACCTTATTTCTTCTGTTGAACTGGACTTGAGTCAGAGCAAAAAGTGATATTAAGAGAATTTGGAGACAAAACTTAAGAGTGTGCCTAAACTCCCTTTGGTAAAGCGTGCACTCATCAGAAATCCAGGCCCTACTAAAATGAGTATTTAAGTTTATAATATTTACCTGAATTTTCCTGAAAGCCATGAAAACTTACCGGGCTACTGGACAAAAGGAAGACTGTTACCTCTGTTTGTGACTGTTGTTTCTGAGTGGCTCAAACAATTAGGTATATTCTGGGATGCCTCACCTGTTTTGTCCAGAAACAAAATAGCTGCCAACTCCCTGAACTGCCATTGGGATTAAACATGACCTAGGCATTTACTGACTCCAGCGTGTTGAATGCAGCAGTTCTGGGGACACCCATCAGCAGCTATTGGGAAGCAGTAGAAAGTAGCCTGGGGCTACTAGAGCTATAGTCACCTCTGTGGTTAGATACTGCATGTAAGTGCCCAAGGGCTGCCTGAAGCCTTAGGAGGATCCAGACATTGGCTCCAAATCTCGCTCCAGACAGAAGTGCCTGTTGAGAGAACGGTGCTCGCATGACCTCCCCAACACACCTTGCACACCAGTGACTATTGAAAGAAACAAGAAGCTTCATTTACAGATGCACAGAGAGTTTCAGGGTCCAATTCAGGGACGTGAAGAAACTATATTGCTTTTGCATTACCACAGCACTCTGCAAACCCGCCTCCATCCACTACCTGAAGTTCTATAGGACACGAGAATGACATCAATGAATATATTTAAAGAGCTAGAAACAGGTATTAAAATCACACGGTTGTGTAGGTTGCAAATGCAATGAAGCATTTCTTCCTTTTTTTTTTCTTTTTTTTTTAAGGATTCTGTGTGGGCACAGCCTAATATTTATGCAAAACTTCCTTTTCTCCACAGTAACCTCACTCTGCAGAACCTCTCTCAGCCTCTACCTTGTCTCACATTAATTGCACAGTTGGTTGTGCTTTGTGCATGCATTGCATTAACACATTTACAAGTGGACTTTAATAATAATGCCCCAAGTGTATTCCTTTATCTGTGATCATAGGTGTATCTCTATGCTAGCCTAATGATAGCCTTTCCAGGTCTCATTTGAAAACAGTATTTTAAAGTCTTAATCCTACTGATAAGTCTCTGATAGTGGCTTGTTGGAGTGTGTAGCAGGACTCTCGTTATTCTTTGCTCATGTTCTAGCATGTATTTTGCAAGGAGACAACCCTGAAGACTGACAGGCAATGGTACCATTAACAAATTCTGTGGACCAAAATTTGAGTGTGGATTTAATTGTTAATGAAATCAATCTCAATTTAAAAAAGAAATGGCCTTTAAAAAAGGCAAACTGTGCTGTTGCACTGCAACATATTCAAGATGTTTGTTAAATGCACATCCTTTTATCAAGAGATGAGTAAGTGTTCACTGATTCTCTTCTAGTTATATTTACCTAAAAGTCAACTTGTTAAGCTGCACTGTTAAAAGCTCCAAATCCTCTGTTAATCCTCAGCTAAAACTGAAAACAACCTGTTGTATTTCAGCATTCCAAAATATGGCCCATTTTCCTTGAAGTCAAAAATAGATAGTAAGGAGATGTTTATTTCTATTTTGGTCACAACAATAGGTTCCACTGATGGCAAAGATAATAAAGGCCAATTGGATAAGGCAACATAGTTCTATGAAACCTAATTAATTTAAATTTTTAAAAAATAATTTTGAAATGATTGTTCAAAGTCAGTGCCACTGTTGAAAGCCTGAAATACTGCAACACATTTATAACATAGAGTCTGAGTTCAAATTTTTTGGTGGGATTTTTTTTAAACTTGCTCTAGCAAGTCAAGAAACCAAGTTTCAATATTCTTTCAAATACAGAATCATTCCTACTCCCTCTGCTCTCAGTCTCTTGCATCAGAGAACTTTGCTTGACTATATCTAGCAGATTTTCACAGTTAGGTTTAGTCATGTTACCAAAGTGAGAAATCACTATTTTCTTCTTGCTTTGTACTACTTTTTTTCCCATTGGATTCTTTATGCAGAGAAAGACTAAGGAAAATTAAATGGAAGGTGTAGTTTTGATGAAACAGAAATATTTAACTTTGATAGTCGATAGTAACAGTCAAATTTAAATATTTCCTTGAATGATCATGAATCCTCTACTGTCTTTTATTGAAACTAGGAAGAAAACCACAATTATACCTATACAGGCATGACTTCTCCAAGATGCTTACAAAACTCATTGATACTATACACTGCAATATTGTAACTTTAATTAACTGCACTTTATGAAGCTTAGCTTCCAACTCCATTACTTTACAATCAAATTATTCAGTAAAATGATGACTAAAATAAAACTCTTACCTCTAAACCTAGTTTCTTGTAATTTAACTATTCTGAAATTTTCCTTCAGGATTTTTCCATTCATATACTGGAAAGATACACATTACAGAGAAAGGAAGGGACAGATTCCTTGGTTGTGGGTGTCATTTCTACTTTGTCTACGAACTTATGTTGTGTTTGTATAAAATTGTAAATTTACTTTCTTAGCATCCTGCTAATTCACTAGAGTTTGGCCCTAAACATCAAACACTGGCAATGTTTGTATCAATAAAGAATGCTTAGTGACAACAGTAAGCGCATATCATTTGGGGGCAAGATGTCCTTGCAAACATATAAGATGGAAAGCTCTGCTCTGCTTGTTGAAAAGGTAAGCCAATAAATACAAATTCCTAGCCAAAATTACCCTTCCATGCTTAGATAAAATAATTTTGAAAGGTGAGGAGGGCTACAGAATAGTAGATACACGTGCAGCACCAATTCCAGCCATACAACTGAATCCAAGTCGTTTAGTTTCTGGTTCTGAAGGCATAAAACTCATAAAAGTTTCAACAGAAATTCACTGGTCTTACATCTCCTGTGGATTCTGCTAATGGGAAACATCCAGGTATGAAATGGATTCCTCTTCCTAGCAGCCACTAGAACACTATGAGGAGTTACATTGTTGCAAAAGAAAAGTGACATTTTTTATATTCAAATCGTAAAAGCGGGTCCCCTGTGGAGCATGTTAAGCATCTGCATAAAGAAACATTCAAAACCTGAAAATTCAGACCAGACAACTTTGTTTGCATAAAGCAGTATACCTGCCAAAAGGTAACTATCTGAGAAACTGCCTGAAACTTCTATTTCCCTGTGCCTTACTGTGCCCAATTTCTAACTCTGTGAAGATGTCGCATAATGTAGTGTAGCAATCTTTAATTCTTACTGCCATATAACAAAAAGAAATACTGCCAACCTGACATCTGTTTCAAACTGCAGCCCAAGTGATGGACACAGACCTGGACTGCAATTCAATCTAAAAGTGAGCACTTCCTCTCTCCTCCACCTGGTGCTGCTCAGCAGCAAAAGCTTAGCAATTAGCATGCACTAATGCCTGCACTATTTCAGGGACAGCAGAAAATTCATTTTAAAATACATAATAAAATCTAAGAGAGAGAGTCATAAAATAAATGTCTTGTCAATCATCAGGAATCTAATTTCTGTAAAGATGAAATCTTAAAATGTTTGGAGAACTCAGTCTGTTATTTACTTCCTTTATTTACTTAACCAAAATAATTGTACAACTTGATTGGAAAAATCATTGGTGAACTCAAACTATGCTAATACACATCAAATCTTTGAGTTAAAAAAAGTAAAAGCATTCAATAAACATAAACTAAGCAAGAAATGGGAATGAGGTGATTTTTCTCTCTGGCATTTGTTACCATCAATACTAGAGCACAAGTTCTTTGTTTGATGATGTTTTTAAGGAATACTGAGCAACTATAGATGATGTACTTAAATGGAAATAATATGTAATATTTTGATTGCAGAAAGTCTAGTTAAAAGACAAGCACTATGCAAAGCAGAAGCACAGTGCTGGTAGGACAGTAGTATCATTAGGTTGGAACAAAAGTTTTATTAACAACATAGTACCCAGTACAACGAAATTGAAGCCTTACATGCTAGTGCACTAGCTGTCCCACAAACTCTCAAACTGATAGAAAAATAATATCCTGTTATTAAACAAGGACTATGAACATGTTCCCTGATAACCAGCGACCCTTTAGGAAAATAAAAGGAGCATCAAAAAACAGAACCTCAAATTGAACTCTGTTTTGAAGCTCATTCACTGCTTCAAACAGCTCCTAACACTGCAGATGCTTCCCCATGACTTCAGAAACCAAGGTTTTTCCATTGAGCAAAGCAGAATACTCACTATGTTCCAAAATTATGCAAAGAAGTCCCACAAACTGTATCACACTACATCATTAAAGTCATAAGCTTTGCATTTAAGAATTACACATAGGAATGAACTTCAGTACAGCATAGACTCAGTTGTACAGCACAGGCATAGTAATATCCTCGTGTGATTTAATACATGACCTAAAATCACAGCCCCATAAACAAATCAGAAATAAAGAAAAGTCAGAAACATTGGCAAAGGGTAGGCCTTGGCACGTAAATATCCCGGTGGTTCACTCAAGTGTCAGTGATAATTACTGTCTTCCCACAAGCAGTGGCATCTTCAATTCTACGAAGATCTTCTTCCACATTAGAATATTCTTTCCTTAAGCCAGTAATCACCATACCAACGGAAAAACTCCCAACGAACCAACCCCAAACTACAAAAAGTCAGTCACTGGGTCTGGAATCAGCTTACTGAAAATTCAGGAAGGGAACAGCATTTCACTGTGAGAACTTTATACTGGCTCCTAGGACAAAACCACTCAAATGCAGAAAAAACACCATCAAGGGTAAATTTGTGTAGGACAGAAAGGTGCCAGCCACTTCCACAGCTCCAAAGAAGTACATATGATTTTAGAAAAGCTGAGCAGAACAGCATCTCCTTTCTAATTCTCCTTTCAGGTTCAAAATCCTTCTCGGGAGTTTCCACCAGATTGAACAGTAGATGGGAAACATCTATATATTTATTTTTGTATGTAAAATGTGTGTGCATGTATAGAGGCTACAAGTCTGAAAAAGGGAGAGAGCACACCCCTGGTTAAACCAAGAACCATGGAAATACAGGGGGAAAGGGTAGGATATGACTGTGTTTTATTTTGATATATATTTCCTGTTCTTTCCCCTATGTGCCATCAGTATTTCCATGTCCCATCCTGGCAGAAGCACTGTGCCATGACCCATGCCCTGTCCCTGGAGCTCCACCACTGGCCTTTGCTTTGTAACACTACTCAGTCCCGATGCAAAAGCACCGTGACATGCATGAGAGAATAAACCATTTTGTTTTGTAGATAGAACCAATATAACTGCTACGCAAAGCATCACTCCACTCAAGCGTCAGCTGTGCAGAAAGCCTATTTTTTATACAACTAATGTTCCTCTTCCTACTGCTGTAATCTGAAAAAAATTAAAGCTACCACATTTCTCATGGATTAATAATGATTTATTTCAGATGTGTCCTGACTAATGTTTTGTCTATGTTCAAATTGACGTAGTTGAGCAGTTAGATGAGGATGAAATACATAACTGTTAATCATATTTCTTTGTAAGTTTTAATTCTTGAGAGACATTACATCAGAGATACTACTTCCTTTTTCATTAGAAAAACTGACTTATAGTTAACTGATTTTGAATGCTAAAATAATTTCACATTAAGCCTACGATAATTAGGCGGCTAGATGGCACATCTACTATTTCACTTTATGATAATTTAATTCTATAATAGGCACAATAAACCTTTCTGAAATATCCTAGTATTTAAAATAAAAGACTCACCTCAGTGCTACTACCAGAAAAAAAATTAGCTACCTAGCAGTTCCATGTTCCAGCCCTTTAATTTACTACCACAAAATGAATAATGCAAGCAAACGAAGTAATGCTGGAAACACTTAAGAAAAAAAATTAAGTTGTATGTTAGCTAGAATTGAAATCAACGAAAAATACCTTTTTTTATAATCAGCACTAATTCACTACTGAGCTGACAAAAATACATACATGGGTCAAACCCCTGAAACATAGAGTGATTTTTTTTTTTCTTTCATTGCCATAATTAGGGAAGAAGTTTAATTTAAGAAGCTAAAGAACTTTATGTGTTTAAAGCATCTTTATCAATATGCAGTTTCTAGAGAAACAGGACACAACCATTACATTTTCGTAACTTATGAAGTAGTTAAGTCATTCAACAGAAATACTCTGGAACCAAGTTGGATTAAAGAAATAGTATTTGGCTTGTTAAGACAAAGATCTGTCCACTCTAAGGCCTATAAAACAAATTCAGTTACTTACATCTTCTGTCACTCTTACTACGTTCATTATTTAGAGGAAAAAGCTAAGGAGATCAAAATACATAGAGTGCCACAGTCTGATTAACTAGGACAAAACCAGGAACAAGATTAAAGTTTCGAATCCAGATGACATGATACACTGATTTCATTTTGGTGGCACACGTGGCTTGAAATTAAAATAAAGATAACTCAGGCTACATAATCTTGCAGTGCATATTCAGGCTTTAATGCACCTACCAATCAATTTACCTATCACTTTCTCACAGAGGCAGAAAGAAATACAGGAAGAATGACAAAAAAGAAGTAACAAAACTCTTGCCATCACTTGCAGATATGAGATGCCTGCATTGCATATACCACTAACTCCTACTGACTAAGGAAGGCATCAGGAATTTCACTGTCTAAAACAAGATAAAAGCAGAACCATGGAGACAACAAACAGGCATTGCCTTAGGTCTGAGAGACACCGAGGGAAGACTGTCCTGAGGCAGGTTTGGCATTGGACTTCAACAACTAGGAAGTCTCAAGACTGGAACAAGCTGCATCTGCCAGGAAAACAGTATCATTAACTCAAAATTATGAGAGGATGTTGTCTTTGATCCTTTCTGTTATGGGCTCTGAAAGACCCTATGGAAGAGTACATTAGGAAACACCAAGTCCCTTCCTAAAAAAAGACACACGGGGGGAGAGTGAAGGGAGGCAGCTGGGGTAGGCAGAAAAGCTCATTCCCTCTTCACTCACATGCATTCAAACAGGTTGTTGGAACAGTGTTCATTCAATGAATAACAGTTAATTTCCAAGATCATTATGTTCTATCAGCACCTAATAACATGGGATATAATCAATAGCGTTTGCTGTTACTCCCAGTTGAGATAAAACTCTATTTCCTACATCTACACACAGAAGCAAAGAAATTCTTCAATAAGAACTTAACAATTAGACTGATCCATCTTGCTGGAATTAACTTCTCAGTGATTTTAAGAACAATTACACATACACAAAAACACAAAAGGAAAAATTAAGAGGCAGCATGACCAAAAAAAAGTTTTCTGCCCTATTACATCCATTTTATTCATCATACTTAACAAAGCTAAACCTGTACAAGTTTGTACATACTGCTTTGAAAGAACTGTTCACTAGCTCAAAAAATGAACAAAACATCAGAAGCATTAAACTTATGGTCCCTTTTGCAATTTTTGTGCAGTCAGTATCAATATATCAGCTCAAAGCTTTTGACAGATACAAAAAACCCCTGAACAAAGGCCACAGAGATCACAAGGCCCTCATTAGGGCTACCAAAGACAGGTACCAGGCTGACATCCGTGGTCGTCTCAAAAGCCGAATTGAAAGTCTGCTATATAGAAATGTGAAATTACATCCATTAGTAAAGAATTTAAGAAGCTAATTTAAATAGTAAAGATAAATTGGATCAAAACTACATATACTGTTAAAGACATAGGTAAACTCACACAACTGTTTAATTCAAGATCACATTTCTACACAGGAGAAACACAACATTCTGATCTACCAGTATGGCTTTTTCCATGAATAGGTGTGTGTTTTCAGATTTTAAACTGGAAAGTGTTATTTGTCTAAGAAAACTAGAAGTAATTAATTATGTTAGTAAGAATTAATGTCAAGAAATGAAAGCGAGATTAATGTGAAATTTATAGCATTAAGATAGACATCCCTACGATTTAATTTTGGAAGACATTTCACCTTCAATTTAATTATTTGTCATACTCTGGCAACATATTTCACCTGCGAACTTTCATCTTAGAACACTGAAAGGTAAGGTATAATTTTTAAAAAAAATTCAATAGACTGAAATGCACCTGAGCAAAACAAAAACTAAAGTCCAAAGACTAAAGAAAGCATTTAGCAAAACTCAAGCTTTCTCTAGTGGACATGCACAAAATTAAAAAAAAACAAAACAAAACCAAGTTAACAGCTATTGGCACTTATCCACAATAAGCTGTAGGATGATGTAATAAAACACAGTTAATAAACATGATCGGTTCACAATGAAACTGTACAAGCCATTAATTCACATTGAAACAATACACCTGATTGCAGTTTTGAGCAAAAAACCATAACTTAAAATTCTATTTTATTCAAATTTGAAAAACTATTTTAACTAGTTCAAATACATTCATCCCCAGTCAAAGTTTTACAGTAACTGATAATTTTCAATCACACACACAACCACATTGTAAATCCCTGAAACATGGATTTATTATAAGAATACTGATAAAACCTTAACAGAGATACAAATGATACATCACATAGTGTCTTACACCTTAATGGCAAGTACTTGACCACCTCAGATTGGTAGGTGCATCATTCCTACTCTTACACTCTAATACCATCCTCTAGGACCAAATGGTTTAAACTGATTTCACAAGTTTGCAGTTACCTAAAAGCAATGATTTTTAAAAATCAAGCTATAAAAGATTCTCTTCTGACCAGTATTTCAAAACTTTTGGAAAGAGAACACCTCAGTGGGGACCAAACACAGTAAGCAAGGAGAGTCATTGTAGTGAACTTGAGTCATTTCAGAATCAGCATCCCTGAAGAGATACAGTATATAGCAGTATGTCCCTTGACATCAGTTACGTGGTGCATGTTTGTCTGTGCATCTTAGGACCTTACTCTACCAGCAGGTCTTAGGACTCTTGAAATTAATCTCATTCTGGCACAAGCTTTCTGTGGGGTAGGGCAATTTCCAAATGAAAGGCACTCTGTTATGAGTGAAATCAGAATTATCTGCAATGCAAATGGACAACTTGTAATGTATTGAAAAGAAATGCCACAGCTTACACAAGGTCTAAAATTAGCTACTTCCTGTAAAACAGGTGAAAAAATATCTAGAGCAGCTGTAGTGCATCTGTTTACATGCACACAGACACCAGCCACTGCACAAGCAGAGATCTTCCAAGTATCTCAACAGTTTGGTTTTCTTCCTTCGTTGCTTTTTTCATTTAGCTGAAACCAAGGTGACTTGCAGAACAGCCCATGGCCCACCACTGCACTGCTGCCTGCAGCCCACAGCAAGCAGATCTGGAGATAAGTTGCAAGTGTGGTCCTCGGTAGTAAAACAAGAGCACAGGCACACACCACTAGTTGGTATCCCTTATTTCTCCTCACCTCTTCTTTTTTCCTGCCTTTCTTAAAAAAAAAAAAAATCAAAATCATCTTGAGAATACAGCTTTCCTTATGGACGGGAAAACTCATGCTTGTTAGCCTGACTAAGGGATGTGCATAACAGAAGTAATTTTCCTGAGGCAAAGATCTTCAAGTCATGCCTAGTTTACATTGTCTATTCTTATTTTGCCTGTTGAAATATTTGGCACACTGAGGCCTGGATCACTGACTGAGGCTCCTGGCATAATCACAGTCTATATTACACATTTATATAATAAATTAGAAGTTGCAAATGCTTCATTCTCTCATTCTGGTTTGGTTTTTCACATTTACTGATTAAAATCCCTTTCCTTCTCAAGGGTGGCATTGGGTCTTCTCCGCAGGAAGGTAGAGTGAGAAACTTCTACGGTATTTAAAGGTTGCCATCAACACTGAATGCCTAGAAGGGCAATCACAGTAGTTATTGGACTCAAAACACAGAGTTAACAGGATGACAATTAATATCCTGTTACGTACAGCCTGTTACTTGGTCAAAGGTAGGTGATTAAATAATTGCTTCTTGATTTCCATTATGAAAACCATCCAGGGAGGAAAAAAGAGTCATGTTATGAGTGCCTCCAGTATAAAACACCTAAGAAGCAAGCTTGAAACCAAGTCTTCCCAGCTTTCCCTTTTAAAATATAAATTGCACTTTTATACAAAGCAATCCAAAAAGTCTAAATAGAAGTAAAAATCTGAAGCTGCCTTGCTGTACCAAAGAGTATCTGTGCTCAGCATCTGAAGTACAGGCAACTAGTTTTCAGCCATTCTGCACATAGAGCCATTTGCTCTACACCTTTCTGCTTTGAAAGGGCCTGCCATTAAATGCCATGCCACTGGGTGGGGAATAAACAAAGAAATAAAAAACAATAGTAGGAGTTTAAGGCCTTTATCTCCACAAGGAGCTGAAAACTGTGGCACAACCCATGACCAATACTTACTACGCAAATGAGCACACTCCCACCCAGGGCTTCCAAAATCAGTCATTCTTTCTAACATTTGTCACACAAGACAATCATACCAACAGCAAGCAACAGCGCCAATTAAGCATTTTTAAGGTCTTCAAAAATTCAAGCAAAGGGCACTTCTGAGAAAGATAATCTTATAGATTTGGTTTTAAAAATAGACACCACACTCACATTCAAGGGACATCCTTCACTTTTAGGCCTTTGTCACAAATCTGAATCTTTATTGTTCTGAAATAAATGCTATAAACATAAGACTCAAAACAAGAACTCCAACTGTCAGTCTCAGAAGAGGTGTGGTTCAATGCCCATATCACATGTAACAAGAAAGTCTCCTTAAAAAAGGAAAAAAAATTACTGTAAAGTCTTTCTTATGAATGAAAATGCAATCCTTTGTTTTTCTCATTACTTTGTGTACAGGCGGGCACCAAAAAAAACTTTTGCATTTTCTTTTGAATTCTTGCTATGACGCTTGACGAACTTTCTGCCATTCAACAAATTCATCCAGAAGTACGGGCCCTGCAAATGGACAAAACTTGGAGTTATTATTGCTAATGTCTTTTAAACACCTTCTTTTAGAGTATGAGGGTTAAAACTACCGGTCTAGGAAACATCCATGTCAATCCTATGGTAAAATAGTAATAGATCAGTACAATAATTCCAATCCAAGGATGACAAAAAGTGCACAAAAACCACTACATGGAATTATGGAAAAAAGTGTTCCTGATATCTGACAGGTGGAGCGAACTGAATGGAAAGCATAAAAATAATATTATATTGTAAATCAGCACAACTAATTCCTTCTTCTTAAAGCTTTCAAAATTGTGAATAATTATAACATGGACCAAAATGGGAGTTAGGCAATTCAGTCACAGCATGACTGCCTACCAGCCAGGTAGATAGTTCAGCCCCAAGTACCTGCAGATAGGTAAAAATTTTTAAGCTAGAGCATATTATGTACTAGAACAAAATGAGTGTTTGCTGTTTATAATTCTGCTTGCAAGTCTACAGTTGCATGCAGCAAGCACCTTCATTAGATCCTCACTGAATACAAGCTGGCTCAAGTATACCATCATACTACTGATATACTACATCCCTGACATACGATTAACAACATTTAATATCTGCAGTTTGAACATGGATGGTTATCAGGGCTGTTTTTCTATACACTGTTGGAGAACAAATACTTTATACTTTACTGTACTGTTTCTGTTACAGAAATTTGTTTTATGCAATTTTAAAATTCTCTGCTAATATGTGAATAAGCAAAACATTAAGAATACTTACATGCACCATCTTCATCATAGTTGCTAAGATCTGCATGGACGGTCCTGCTGAACTCTAGTACATTGTACCACTGATCCTTGTTCATAACTCTATACTTCGATTGCTATGAAAAGTAATTTCAAAATATTAAAATGTCAAAGTAATTTCAAAATACTAAAATATCAAGTGGCATTTGGTACTCCTGCATCTCATTTATCTTCAATCAGTTCCTAACAAACAATTTAATGCGTAACAATGGCTATTATTTACTTGATTTTCCATTTTTAAAAATACTACACATGAACATACTTCATAGCTATGAAACTACATAAAATGATTTCTTCAAAGATCAGAGGAGAATCAAAATACCTGGAAATCAGTAAGTCACCACTCTAAGCTTCGGAAACTGGTATATTTTTGCCTTGCCCTGAAGCCGGGCATATCTACCTCAGATATATTTCCAGAATGAACTATTTAAAATCTTCTTTTCTCCAGGGTACAATACACTATGATCATAAGGACATCTACTTTGAGTGTTAGTACTGTTTTGAACCCAGGGAATAGTCTCAAGCCTAATGTGCTCCACAACCTACATTCATTTTAATCAGTCACTTGCAGCCAAGCTGACCAAAATCTTCCAGAGACAGCCAGAGACCAAGGTACCTACACACCGTATCTGCACAAAGCAAACTTGAAATGCAGCGCAGACACAGCTGAAGAGACTACTGGGGCTCCACTACTTACTTGTAGATTTATTTTTACAGTATAATTGAAATGGAATTTCAGTTGCCTTTGATACGAGAAGGGGGTGGGGCACAGGGAGGAAGGATTTGTGATGCATACAAGAACATCACTGTTTCATAAGCACATTGAGCAAAGGAAGAGGAGTAATATGGATACATTCTTGAGTAAAACACAATATTCTCACAGAACAGTCCAACTACTATGTCATCATTCACAAAGTCAAGGAAACTTGTACCTCCAGGTATTGATAAAATACTGAAAACAGTGGCCAAGTTCTTCCGAGCAGAAGAGCTAACATGGACTTTGCAGTATCAATATCAAGACTTCGCTGGTCTTTTTCCTAAGGTTGAATAAAGAAAGCACAGAAACCAATCAACTACAAGCTTATTGAATAAATAAAAGTAAGAACTTTCCTAACATTCCAGCAGTCTTACCCTTGCAAAATCAAAGGCGTATCTGTAGATATTCTTAAAGGATGAAATGTCATTCAACTGTGACCGTAAGAAGTCAAATTTACTCTGTAATTTTTCTGTACAGTCACACCTTAAAAAAAAAAAAACGAAACAAATAACATTAGAAGTTCAAAACACACCATTTAGGCAATGAAAAAAATGCCAGCAAACATAAAAAACTAAAATCACCGAAATGCAATCATCAGATATACAGGAGTAATACTATGAAACTGACTTAAGGAATATTGAACATGCTCAACATTTGCAGCTTACTGAAATGATGACTGCTGGCTTCTATAAGCAAGTTTTTTGTTTTAAATATATCAGCAACATAATACAAAGTGCATGCTTCACATCTCAAATAACAGTCTTTTTATTCCACACTCTGCAATCTATATTCATACCCAGCGGTATCTTATCTTTCAATCACTATGAACGTTTGAAGAAAACATCATTCGGTGTGCATTAAGGGGTAAAATCCAGCTGTAAATAATAGGAAAACGAAACCCTAAACATGTAGTTTTGAAATGAGTGTTTACAAATGGCAGGATTGAGCAGGCACTCTGCAAAATATACTAGTCTGCTCATGTTTTATGACTGATAAATGCAAGCTCTGACAAAACCTTAATCACCTGAATTAGTCAGTAGCTATTCAACTGAAAAATCAA
This sequence comes from Pachycephala philippinensis, assembly GCA_013397055.1. Classification (NCBI taxonomy): domain Eukaryota; kingdom Metazoa; phylum Chordata; class Aves; order Passeriformes; genus Pachycephala; species Pachycephala philippinensis. The sequence continues at coordinate 346,228 of VWZT01010099.1, forward strand.
AGGCTGTATGAGAATCCGCTAGTCAACAGGATAAAGCTTTGGCAAAAATAACCCTTTGGCAGAAAGATCTCCTTGTACTTAGTGAGGAATTTTGTTTCCAAATAGAAAATGGGTTAGATTCACCAACAATGGCAAAGGACAATCCAATTTAACCTTGCTAATCCTCCAGAAAATACTGACTCAATAGAACAATTATAACATGACATTTTATTCTTATAAAAAAGCTGCCATGATTAAAAACAAATAAATTAAAAAATCTACCTTGCCTTGTATCCTTAGTGAAGAAACATACTTTCAGAAATGCAGATGTACATAAATACTTCCTTTGGTCACGTGTGCCCCTTTTGGCAGCCTGCCTCTCAGAGAATACATGTGCACCTCTAACAGCTCCACATGGACTTGTCACACAGGCCCCCAGCAAGAGCCCTTCGGGGGTACTGCAGAAGGTTGCTGAGACGCTGTGCTTTGATGCTGTACTTTGCCCACAGCTGATACTTCCTGTTCCTCAGATCTGCCAGCCTGTGTGTGCACAGCTATCTGTCAGTCTGTCCCTCTCAGACTGTGTCAAGAGAAATGCAGCAATTCCAACTGATGCAGCCTTTTATTATTTCTTGTCTCTAGCAGCATCTACCTAAAGCAGCACTGACTCCCAGCCAACATTGGTGCTAAATAAATAAAACTATTAGCTAATTAGGCTACATATTCAGATGACAGAACTAATATATTCTGCAATAAATCATACAATAAATTGAGAAGAACTCTTGCTAACAGAGCTTTGGTAAATTTAACTTAAAATTACTTTTTTTGTCTTCAGCCATCTAATTGGTCTGTATTCTACTGTTTAACTCTTAAAACAGCATTATGGTATGCTAGAAAGGCAACTCATTTTATATTCATCTCTCCTATGTTCCAACCTTCATACTTCCAACAGAACATGCTACACATTTGAGGACAAATCTACCTATTTAACATCTACCTAAGTGCTCAAGCTTTTAGTGTACTAGTGACATATATAAGCTACTTATAGTGGGTTTACCACATATTTTGTTAAACATAATTTGACTGAGATTATTTACCATACCATGGGTAAACACAAATTTCAGTAAGTTTAAATTTCTTACAAGCTACTTCATTAAAATTGGTCAAATAGTCATAAATCTAAGTGCAAAGTTAAATGCCAGTTATTGTCTACTATACTATTGGCTATGTGTATTTTAATGCTCAATTGATTCTTTTGAAAAAGTTGGTATGAAAATGTGCAATTATTAAGTGTCAAGACTCCTGAGCAATTTATTATCAATGCATTTATAACCAAACAGCCAAACAGATCATGCTCAGACAAGCACAACCCTCTGGATCCTGATACAGGGACACATCTTTGTTAAAGCCATTTAGGGCATTTCTGTACCTAGCCACTGACCTTCTTCCCAAAAGGAGGCATGGAGTTGTCAAACTCCTTTTTTACAGAGATACAGCTGCTAGTGTGGCTGCACCATAAAATAGATGAGGGAGGTCACCCATACTTAGAATAATCTTCCTAACAACCAGAGCGATCTTCTAATTAACACAAGTGACTTAACACTAAACTCCTGTACAGACACTAGAAAAAGATGCGATTTCTCAAACTGTCTTTACTCAAAGATAGCATTAAATAATGTTACCTCAAGATCAACAAGATTAGACATTAGCTTACTACATTCTCTTCTCATCCCTATGTCACTTCTTCAACAAAACTTAAATTAGCACCACGAACCGGATGTATTTTCATTTCTACTGAGGTAGAGAGATTATTTGAGGCATAGCTAACATGGACACAGTGATGATTCATTAACTCCTACTCAGATATTCCAATGTTTTGTATTTCATAGTTATTCACATATGCTTGTCTTTTACCAGAAAGAAAAATCAGTAAGATGTGTACAAACATTAAACCAAAAGCATTTAATGTTAGTATATATATTTCATCCTAAGGAGGTATTTAAAGTAGCTGAAATAAACTGCCTAGCAGAGGTACTTGATTCTCTCTGCAATAAAGAGAGCTTGCATGTCTATATACACATATATATGTATATGCACACACACACACACATATGCGGCAGAATTCACCCTACCTACACAACACACTGGAAACCTCACAGCCTAAGTTGCTTAGGTCTCATAAGATGTTATTTAGGGCTCAATTCACCCTAATTCTGACAGTGTCTACCTTACTTCACATTTATTTTTCTCATCTCTAAACAACAAAATTCGCCAGTGTATTATGAAACAACATGCAGAGAGAATGGCATTTCAAGATTCAGGCACCCAAATGCTGCCATCTAACTGTAGATTAGACATAGAGGTCCTAAGCTTCAGGTGTTGCCATTCATAGAGAACTAGCCAAGCAACCTCTAAGAGCAATTTGGGTGACCAGTCATTAGGTTTTAAGGCAAACTGGATACCTCCCCAGGCTCCATTACACTGACTAGATCTCCAAAGATTGCAGTAAGAGTTTAAGAAATCCAGCTCTTGCATCTAAACCAAACATTTAGGTACCTTACTATGGAGCCGAATTCCACCCAACCCTGTTCATGCAATTACCCTGTGTTACATTTCACGTATTTTGAAATATGGATTCTATAATGTAACTCTGACTAGAATACACTCTGGGCTTTTAATGCATTTCAATCTCATTTCTTCATGCAAAAATTAAAAGGAAAAGAAAAGCTGTGCAAGCATGTAACATTATTTTATCATTTTAAGTGTAAAATCCTTTTCCTTCAAACTTCTGACAAACCTTTCAAGAGAAACTAGATTACCCCATTCCAGATGGAATCCCGTAATATGATCCGCCCTTCCTAGTAAGGAACAACAGCACATATCTACAGGTTTATATTTTCTTTCATCATGGTTTAACACCAGCTGGCAACTAAGCACCACAGAGCTGCTCACTCACTCCCAGCCAAAACCCACACGTATTTTTTAGCCAATGGATCTTGAGTTGTGTTATGTGAGTGTCTTTGCTTCATCCAGCTGCTTAGCCTATAGCCAGCTTATTAGAGAACAACAGGGGAAGCAAAATATACAGGTTAACTGCTTTAGGCTTAGGCCTAAAGTGTTCTCATCACAAGTCTGTTTCTATAAAAACACACAGCAGCGCCCCATTTTCAGTCTAAACACAATTAGACTACAGCATGGCCAGCTCTGTTCTGAAAAGAATCACAAGATTTCCAGTCACAGCAAGTTATTAGAAACAAAGTCTAAAACATCAGCTCTGAACAGGTGCCCAATTTCATACATCTTTGCGCTTGCATTCTGTGAGATTGGCTAACTCTTGAAAGTTTCTATTTGGGCATAAAAACTAAGTACTTCAGATAGGTGACCAATACCCATTCACCGCATCTGAAAAATCATGCACCCAGAATTTAATCTTTGTCATTTTGAATTTCAGGTAATTCAATAATTCTAACTCTTAATTTAATTTCTGGTGATAGTCACAAAATAATCAAGGCATCTATTTGGAAGCCTGATCCCAAATAAATTAAGAGTTAAGAGCATCAGTCCAGAGTCACTTACTCCATAGTTTCGACTAACTGGAGGATATCTCCCTGATACAATTTCCCAAACCAATCTACAACTGATAGGGCAAAATCAACCCCTCTTTCCCACTGTGTTCTAGCTGCAACAGTAGCTCCCTGTTTTTAATATTGAATGCAGTGTCATAACAAGACACCCTTAAAACACTAAGGTACCATAAATAGTTACACAAAGAACAAACAAAAAGTAACAACTGAACTAAGCCTCATAAAAAGATTACTTTAATATAAGAATTGATCTCTTTAGGCAGGGCATTAGCACACCAAAAATTCAAATACAAACAGAAAGAGCAAGAAGTTAATCTATAAATTGAAAAGACGTTATTTAACCTAAGCATTAAGCATGGCTTCTGACATGCATCTAATAAATAACACTAATAGCCAAAACTCTTATCCATGCAGTCCTCATCTATAAAGCTCAGAAATCAGTAAAATCTTTCCAGAATATCAGTGCTGAGATATGCTAATATGCATCTCCAGATCTACTTACTTATGTCTGCTAACTACAATGATATTTTAACATATTTTTCCAAGAAAAGGAAGCCACCAAAACATGACTTAACTAGGTTTAGACAGTAACTTAATCCTTTGAGTGAACTCATCAGATTCATTTTGCAGTTCTGGATCAAGACCAGATCAAAATGCACGCTTTTTTGTGTCTTATTTCCAACATACAAGAAACAGAGCAAGAATAGTTAAGCTATAGGTACAACCATAAAATTAGAACATTCCGTTAGATATGTGAAAACACTCTTACTGTAATGAGGTCATTCCTTTTAACCATTCTTCCTTGGTAAAAAATCCCATGCTTTCAGCCTCTAGTTTCCAGGCTAAAACTAACATAATAATCTAAGGGAAGCAAAAAAAAAAAAACAAGGGGAGTCAGTACATAAGAAAACACTGATTTACTAATGTCCAAGAATAAAACTCTTAAGCATTCAAACATTCTAGCAACTGTACATGCCTGCACTTCATATTTGTTACTATTAAATAGTTCAGCTACATGCAATTTTTCCTTAGTTTCAATTTCTGAAAATGAAGTATTACTATAACAAAAACCCCCCAAAAAACCTCACACACCAGCCAAGTATAATTGATGTATTCAGCTCAAATACCTTAGAGCAGCTCCTACATGCAGGAAGATGAAAAACTCTTTGCTTAGTGGAGTTAAGAGCGTTACACAGAACTTGACTTTATCTAATATCCTCTCAGGTGTTATTAACACTAGGAAAGAAACTTACATTTTCAGGTTCAACACCGATGTCTTCACAGAATTTTTCCATTCCTTCAGGGCCTACAACTTCATCAGGACCTTCAATGCAAAAACCACACCAGATTGAAATCTAAGTAACACTCACTGCTCACAACGGTTATGCACAAAAATCAGGCTATACAGCACCCAACGTATTTCTAAAAACATTGAATTACACTATTAAGTAGCTTTTATGCTAGAACTATTCTATCAAGTGCAATTGTGTAGACACGTATGTTATGTGCAACACCAGAATGTTTGTGCTGTGCACTGCCTTCCTATGATAGCAGACAAGACATTTTAGTTTTGTACCTGAGTTTTCAAAAGACTCCATTGAGCTTCCTATTGATGCAGCTCAACTCCAATAACTGTGGCAGTCAATTGTTTTAAGACAATCTGGGCACCGCGGCTCTCTGCTGAAGTTACTTTATGAATAATGTTCTTTGAAAAATTATTTTATCAACAATAAAAAAATCTAATTCTGTCTGAGCTACTACTACAGATATTATTCTTTTGATGGTGCTAACATTATGGGTTTACACTAACACAGAAGAGGGTGAACCTGCAAATACTGTAAGATTAGTTTTATGATGCTGAGTAATATAAACAAAGTGATAACAATAAACTGAAGAAATGCTGAGCATGTCAGCCATATACAAAGCAGAAAAAGGTTTAGGGCTGCAATGAAAACAGCTTGATTAGGACCACAACAGTTAGCGTTATGCTGTAATTTCTCCATTTTAACACAAAAAAGTCTCTAAAATGCAGCAGAACAGTGCATTTAAAGAGTGCATACAGACACACGCTACAGCGTTTTGTTCCTCTAATCCCTCTCTGGTTTCAGTTATTTTGACTAGCCTGTTCCAAAAATGACTCCTACTGGGCAGCCAAATATTATTAAAAGGCCTGTCAACACAGTATTTTGATGTGTCTTGGATCATTACATTAACACTTAGTGAGTATGAACTCATGTAAAAGGCAAAGGTTTTATCGTCCAAAACAACATGCCATTTTACAACTTTTTGGCAATTTTGCTACTTATAATAGGCAGAGTCCTTGATGATAGCTATCTCCACTTTATCTGCTGCTAGTGTAAGCAGAAGCCTCTTTAAGAGTTTGGATAATGTGCTTTGAATAACTACTCACTGTGAGATAAGAATATTGTCAATAAAAACTATTGAGAATGGCTACTTTTACAGGAAAATAAAATGCAACCGACATTTAAAATCATGAACCCCTACCTCTTGAAAAATATTGCAAAGGACACTTTGGCTATGTAAGCAAGGTCAAACAGTGTCAGAAAACATTAAAAAAACCCCAACACGTTATGAAGAGAAATACATACAAGGGTTCACTGGTAATGACAAGTAAAAGCTTGAATCAGTGTTTCTGATCCAGAAATCATACGTACAACTCATACACATATACATGCGTGTGTATAGTTTTATCTTCCAACGGAAATATTTTATCTCCTATTGTGTATAATTTAACTGGAATTCTATCTCATGCTGGAAATGTGGCATTTATTGATTACTGATTAACTAACAAAGTATAACCTCCTACACTCAATTCTTGACTCCACAACAAAGACAATTTACAGACACTAAGTCTGAAATATGTGCAAATAGATTTATCACAAGAAAATTAACTCTGAATTATTATTTCCCTAGAAAAGACTCTACTCCAGAGGAGTATGCCTTAAACCTGAAGTAGAAAGCAGATTACTGTACACAAGAGTAGTTTATTGCCATGAAAAGACTGCAAGGAAAATATCAGTCCTGATAAATATACTCAAACCAATTGCTGGCAGATAAATCAGCAGCTCACTCCATACTAAGAACTGGCTGTTAATGAGTTTTAATCACCAACCAGTTATGATGGACTAAGCAGTGATTAGACAAGAAATTAGTAACAATTTAGAGATCCTGAATTTGGAAACCATAGAATTGGTACATAAATAGCAGTAATAGTGTAATAAATTCTGCAAAATACACTGCATATTCACTGAAAGCAGCTATTTGATGGCAATTCTGAGTTATTTGAAAGAGGCTACTTCAAATACTTTTGGAATGAGACATTTGTTATTTAGAACATCAAAAATGTTAGCGCAAATTCTCAGACAGAAAACCAGTATAAACCTCTATTATTTTGTTTTGTAAAACAGACACCCAAGAAGCTTAAATCACAACCTACGTCATTAGCTTTCCAATATGATCACAAAAAAGATACAGTTAGATAAGCATCAATCTGAATTCTCTCTCAATGTCCTGACTTCTACCTGACAATTTCAAAGCAAGAAGTAGAATCACTGAGTATATCCCGGTTCAACACTGTAGTGCTCAACATCTGTTATTTAATTTTAAAGTTATAAAGCATAGAGTAAAGAAAAATAAGTCAAAAAGAAAAAATACCAAGAAGGTAATAATAGAAGCTATACTAATTCAAGTACACGTTACAAGGAAGCAAATATGGACATAGTTTTATGTCTACATCAGCATAAAAAAAGCAAAATGCAAATAGTATTTATTGTATTGCTTTATTTAAAACAAAACCATATAGTTTCAAACATGAATCCATTGCATATTACCTGCATATTCATAAAACCAAGCCAGGCACTTTTTGCTTGAAAAATGTTCCTCCCCACTTATTACTTTACCAGATGCTTGTGATCTGCAGCAGCAAATAGAAACACAGGGATAACAGTGTTATTTTAATGAGACGTGAAAAACAGGAAAAATTGAATTACAAAACATTTATTATTAATCTATTTAAATTGTTTCATGGGTCAGTATACATCTACCTTTGTGCTGCATTTCATAAAGGGCAGCTGTCTGTCATCCCCAACTCTTGTTGGAACATAAAACTACCTTTAGATTACAACCACCTCATGGCCCAATTTATTGCAACTATTACTTTTCTGAAATGCAGAAGTACTGTTACCTTGTAGATATTAATCAAAAAAACCCCCCACACAGATGGCCAAAATATCACTCCTCAGTAATTCAAATGCCTTATTATCTACTTATATTTATACATACAGGCATTTAAAGTTAGGTCTCTAATAAGCAGCATGATCTTCAAGAGTGCTGAATATGCACAGATCCCATTAAGGTCAACAGGAGCTGCAGAGTTTGACATATTTAAAAGTCAGGCTATTTATAGTTAACTTGGGAAAATACTTGGTCAATTTGTTTACATTATACATATAACTAAGAATCTGCAAATTCTATAGATATTTCATATATATACCAGAATAGCAGTGTGCAATCTGTGGTAAGACTGAAGCTGCTCAGCACACACAGCTTCCCCCATCATTGTCTTCATTATGTAACACACAACCCAGTTTGCCTAGGAAGTGAATTTTCTAATTCATCATTCATTAAAAGAATGCATAGAATTTCTTCCAGTAAAAACACCGACCACACAAAGGCATCTTTAGTCAGTAAGGCGTTGCAGCACCTTTCCAATGCACTCTCCTTTCAAACACAAATTACAGACTTTTAGAACAAGCTAAGATTATTTCTAACAATGAGGTGAGAGCTAATCATATGAGAGGATTTAAAATTATGCAGCTCCCACATTGCAATTTTAAAATTAAAACGTCAAGCAGGAGAAGAATAGTTCAGTTCTGAGAGGGGTGAACAACTTTAACTCCCGTGTATCGTTTTTAGCTTCACTGGAAAAGAATGCGACACTCCAAGATGAAGCCTTCTGTGCTTGAAAGCTAGAACTTAATTCTACAAAAACGTTTGTCCTACAAACATTCATCCATCCATCCCACTGGCATTAAACACAAGCCACCAGAAAGAGGCAGAGTCATATGGTATACTATTGCTTATTGGTTTTACCCAGATTAACATAGATCTATTCGTAATCACTGATTTTACTAAAGTATATTACCAATAAATTGCTGTGTAAGAACATAATGCCAAAAATGCTTGTGTATCTAACATTTTCCCATCACTTAGCATGAACTCTCACTTGCATCATAGTTTTTGCCCAACAACTAGCTCCCTGCAGAATCTGTTTTTTTTCCTTTTTTTTTTTGAGCTACTTTTTTTAAAACACTTTTTTAAAGAAATTAAGATCATAAAATTTCAGTTAACGGTGTTCCAGAAAGACAAAACTGAAACTGAACACATGCAAACAAGAGCTAAGATGAGCAAGGAAACTGAAAGCTGGTATTACAAACCAGAATAATTTAGCTTTTTTAAGTATACAAAATTAAGTACGAGAAAACAGAAGCGTTCCCTCCAAATATACTTTGAGGCAGAACCATGAGGGAGCAGAGTTGTATAGGGGATAATGCTGGCACAAGAACAATTATTTGTAGGCAATGAATAAACTAACTGAAACTAAAAGGTCATCAATGACCACAAAAAGTCAGCTCTGGAACAGTTACCCAAAATGAACAGTCATAACAAAATAAGAGCTTGGGTAGTTCTAAGCTCAAGCTTGGCCAGCCTATAAGAATGGCCATATGCCACAGTTTCTTGCAATAGCCATTCCAAGTAGTGTTGATTTCGCAAGTCCTTTGTATCCTCATGTCCTCAGGACGTTAGTCGTAACTACCGCTTTACTGGCGTACTTAATAAGGTCTAATGGATGTAGCAGGCAGTTACTTCAGGGAAGCCACACTGTAAGCTCCTGCTGCACCGCACTAATGGTTTATCATTCTGACAGCAACTTTTGGGTATCACGGCATAAAGTGGTCTTTTTACAGTAGTTAATCAACAAGATGCTTCAGACTCCTGTATTTATTAGAGAAACCTTTCCTGCTCTTGTTTTCCAGTGTGCTGACCAATCCTTCCAACTCACTGCAAAAA
>VWZT01010099.1:357163-493427 GCA_013397055.1 Pachycephala philippinensis
CAGCCACAAGCCTGTGCTCCCGGCGGGCGGTCTGAGCACTCGCCCAGCGCTCCCGGGGCCGGGTCCGCAGTCCTTGTGCGCCTTGCTCTACCAGGCAGCACGGGCTCCCTAGCGGAAACGATCCCTAGCGGAGCGGGGCCGAGGGAAACACGCCAAGTACTGCGGGGGCCGTGACAGAGCTGATGGCCAGAGAGATGCTTTGGTGAACCCAGGGGAATCCTGGCAGCGGATCGGGACGGGGGAGCCCCATATGACTGCCCGGAGCTGCTGCCGTGCCGGAAAGAGCGCGGCGCCTTATCCGCCAGGCCCCGCCCATCGGGCCCGCCCCGCCTCGTTCTCCCCGCCCCGTTCCGCCCCGTCCCGCTGATTGCCGAGCGCATCGGCGCCTTCTCCGTCTTGCCCGGCGCCACCCCGGCCTTAGCCCGCCTGCGCGCCGGGGCCGCCATCTCCGGTCACCATAGTGACAGGTCCCGACCGACGCCGGGACGGCTTCGGGCCTCTCTCCCTGTACCGCGGAGTGAGCCGCCGTCCTTCCCGCCGTGAGCCCCTTGGGTCTTCTCCCGCTAGCGCCTGTATGTGCTCCCGTGGGGTTGTGGATCCGCCCCCGCCTTGATCCTGCCTGGCGGGCTGCGTGCCGCCACCATGGCCGGGGAGGGAGACAGGAGGAAGCGCTTTATTTCATCCACGGCTGCCAACTACTTCGGGCTGGACCCGGCGGGCGGTGCCGCTGCCCTGGCCGCGGGGCTGCATTCCCGTCCGGAGCTGAGCCGCTTCCTCGACGACGGCAATGAGTTCCTGCTCGTGGTGCAGCAGGCGGGCGCGCAGCTCAGCGCCTCCAACAAGGTACCGTAGGGTCCGGCACCTGCGGGTCCCGCGCGTCCGCCGCGTCCCGCCGTGCGAGCGGGGATGCAGAGCCCGCAGTCAGCCCGGGCTTAGTGGTCATAAAGACTGGTGTCAGATTTGGCAGACATCTCCCTCCTGCGAATATCTGTGCAGGTCTCTGTGTCTGCTGCAAGGTACTGGCGGCTGCCGTGGTTTGACCCCAGCCGGCAGATAAGTACCACTCACTGTCCCCCCACCCCGCCGTGGGGAGAAGAATCGGAAAGAAAATGAACGCTGTGGGTTGAGATAAGAACAGTTTAATAACTGAAATGAAATAAAATATAATAGTAGCTAACTAGTGATACGCTAATAATAGTGTTAATAATTGCAATGGAAGGGGGCGAGAAAGAGGAAGAAAACCCAAGAGAAGCAAGTGATGCACAATGCAGTTGTTCACCACCCCCTGACAGATGCCCAGCCCATCCGCAGCAGCGATCGGTGCCTCCCGGCCAACTGCCCGCAGTTTATACACTGAGCATGATGCTCTGTGGTGTGGAATATCCCTCTGGCCAGCTCAGGTCAGCTGTCCTGGCCGTGCTCCCTCCCAGCTTCTTGTGCCCCTCCTCACCGGCAGATCACGAAGTCCTTGACTTTGGGTAATTACTGCTCAGCGACAACCAATACATCAGTGTGATATTATTCTCATACTAAACCCCAAATACCGCACTGTACCAGCTATTAAGAAGAAAATTAACTCTATCCTTGCTGAAACGAGAACACTGTCCCTAGAGCCTGTGAAGACCATATCGTCAGCTGACGATACATTTGTTAGTGGATTGTGCTCATGTTGTACAGGCAAGGTGTGGGTCTTGACGTGGGACATGTTCTGCAGTGAGACCAGCAATGTGGTGTCTGTTATGTCAGTAGCTTCACACACGGAAGATGCATGTAAGGAGTCCTTGACATGTGAAGTGTGGACCAGTAACTTGCATAACTCCTTCCATCGTCTTCTGTGATGTCTAGTGCATGATATATTCAGGCAAGAATGAACATTTATGTGTACCAGTTTTTGGGGGTGCTGCTGAGCCACTGTCTAAAATACAAAGCAGCTTTCAGCAGCTGTGGAAGATCAGATGCGTATTGGTGCTATACTGTGTACTTACTGTCTCAGTGAAGCTACGTCTCTAAGTGTTGGGCTCGACTTCATAAGAAAGTAAAACTCATACTGTCCAATAAAACTGAAAGCTGTTCTTACAACCCTTTGTTTCTTTTAACAGAAAAATAGTACACAGATGTTCACAATTGCACAGAATCTGGGATTTCCCTTAGCATATCTTTTTGCTATTAATTTATCAAATGTTTAATATATTTCCCTGTTCTATGAATTCTCTTCAGCCACAAATAGTTTCAGTAATTACTTTATGGCAATTCTTGGAACTTTACCAGTAAGTTGGGCTGTGGATGGAACATTAGTCATGTTACAATTTATGATTTTACTGATGAAGGAGCACGCCTTTCTCTGTTCTTGAGAAATCTGTGAATAGAGTTATGTATTTACAAACTCAGGAAAACAATACAGAATATTTAGAATATAAAGAAAAATTTTCCCAAAGGTACGTAGCATAAAAAGACAGTAAAAAATAATAGGCTTCATGCTTAGTTTTCTCTAGGCACAAGACAAAGTTTCTGTTTTGTCCAGAGAAAGTGGTAAGTGGAGTTTTCAAAATATAGTAAGAAATTATGGTTATTATAGATATTATGCGCTGTAGAAGCTTTATGTATTTGATGTTGGAAGTCAGGTTCCTATGGACTCAGAAATGAGTATAATAAAAATCTTAATTTTCTCTGCAAATCAGATACTACCAGAATTTTATCAGAGCCCAGGGGGAGTAATATGATATTTTATATTATTTTCTTGATGCAAATTGTTTGTGTAAATGATGTATGTAATTTAGTATAATATGCAGTCAGTAACAGCTTTCTAAACAAATCCCGTCTTCTTGATTATTACAGATTGAAGCTACTGATTCAAAGAATAATGTGTTGGTGTTCTTTAAGCTGAGACCTGATGTAATTACTGAAGATAATCTTCACAGTAATATTCTTGTGTCATCTATGCTAGATTCACCAATCAACACCCTTTATCAAGCTGTACGACAAGTTTTTGCACCAGTATTACTGAGGGTGAGCAATACACCAGTTTAAATGTTTTGTAGATTTGTATTGAGACACTGGAATTCAACTGGATGTTACCTAGTTCTGAGCTAAATATTTTATGTTATGAAACCAAAGTATTTGAGGAGATTAAACAATGGGTGATAGTTATAATTTCTAAGTTAAAGAAAGTACTTAAGCTCCTATCAGTAAGGATGAGAGGAAGATTCTGGTCATACATATGCCTGACTGGAAATGTGGAATACACTGGCCAGTGGTGGTTAATTTGGAAAACAGCTCACACATTTTCAGAGTGCCTTTATAAACCCAACAACTGGCTTTTGATTTTGTGATAAAAATGTTTTTTGTAGTATTATACTGAATTGTTGAACGAAAAGGTTGAGGTGCTCTTCCTTGACTTTAGGGGAAAAAAGATGCTACATTGTCCCACCATGTGGTTTATACTTAATCTGAATTTTATATATTTGTAAAGAAAATAGTAATTGCTCTATCATGAGAGTCACAATTTTTGAAATTTTCATTACAGGATGAGAAGTGGAGTAAAGCATTTGATCCCAAACTCCAGAAACTTCTAAGTGAGCTTGAAGCTGGCTTGAGTACTGCTCTCAGAAGACCAGATCCCAGTTACACAGGAACAAAATTCAGTGAAGATGATGTGCGAGGTTTGTTTTGCAATCATGTCTTTTATAGTTAATTTTGAATTCAGAGTAAATAATTTATTTACAAGTTGAGTGTTTAGGCTTCTCAGTGATTGCACAGTGTGAAATATAACTGGTTGTTGTTAGTAGACTGCAGTTACTGATGGTCATGCCGGGAGACCAGAGTTGACTTTTATACTGTATATAGTCAGGATCAGAAGTTAAAGGGTGTTTACCTAACCATATAGTAAAAATTTGCTTTAGAAAGTATGTTCTGACTGAATATATTTTATAAACATTCATTTATTTAATATATAAATATTTTCTATTTTATTTGCAGCTATACTTACACCAACAGATGAATTTCAGTTCTGGGGAGAATGTGCTCGTCATGGAAGTAAAGGGTCTAATAAAGAGAGAGCTTCATATTTTAGAGACCTATTTGAGGACATTGCAAAAGTATGTTTTATTTCGTATGATCCGTGATACATTTCTAGGCTTAGTAAAAAACACTCTTCCTGTGAAATATATGTCAGTATATGTACACTCTTTTCAAATGTGTGAGTATATAACTATTTAGGTGTTTTCTCTTAGGCGAAATTTTACTTTAAATGATATTCATGTAATTTGTAGTGACAGTGGTGCATGGGAATGCCGATATTTAATTGAGAGTGGATTTGATCATTGAATACTAGGAGCTGCTGTAGAAATACAACTGTATGCTACAGTTTGTGATCTGGGGATTGATTCACGAGATGAAAAGGACACTATTAATGCTGTCATGCAAAATTTTCGGCACCCACAAAGCACTTTCTTGAATATTGCTTCAGATATCAATGAATACTTCACATGAATAAACTTAGACAAATGCTTGTTTTTTTGAGAGGATTATGAGATATTCTGTTATGCAGTAAATCTCAGGAAACTACACCACTTGCCAGCTTCAGAAAAGTGTAAATGTTTCTAAAATACCATTTGCAAAGTAAACATATTAAGGATTTTTTTTTCTAGGATTATTACAACTTGGATACTCTCTCATTATTTGAAGTTGTGGATTTGGTGGAGGCTACAAAGGATACCGTTGATGGTGTGTGGAGACAAACAGAACATGATCCTTATCCACAGTCTCGCATGCATAATCTCTTGGATGTGATAGGTAAACCTTTATGCAGTCTTTATTAAATGAATAGTCGAGAAAAGTAAGATGATTCCTTGAGCAGGGACCTTCTTCCTTGTAAAGGCACCAATAACAGCCCACAGAATGGAGGTGCTTGCTTCTTGTAATTATGATCCATGAATATTACTTGCCTTCTAGTATGTGATAATTCAGCCAGTTCTGATAGATGCCTTCACACATGCTTGGTTGGGAAGGTGATAGATAGACAATGGAGTTGGATACCTTTCAGCCTGTGGGCTGGATTTGTCATGCCTCTGTTTGACTCTCAGAGGAGAAAATTTATTTGCATAAACCCCTATTAAAGGTCAGTTCAGTCTGTGCAGAGGATATGCAAAGAGGTTCTCTCATTCTCTTGACAGCAGCCCCACGTTTGGGGATAGGCATAGGACAGTGAGTTTGTGTGCCAGCTGTGTGTGTGCTTGAGAGGAAGAATTGTGGAGAGCAGCCAGATACTGCCATTGCTGCTGGTAAAGGCAGGTGCTTGTGTGTGCAACCCAGAATCCAAATCTATCAGCTTCACATGTTGGACCAACCTCTGTTTACCTTCAAGAGATTTATTGAATCTGAAACAAAATAATCAGTTATTGCTGCATTTGTGTGATGTGAAATCAAGACACTACACTGTTTTTTTTTTTAAATGTGATTGGAATGTGGTGTAGCCTTTGAAGGAATTATTTTAAACAAACATAACGTCTTGATTTTTTTACACTTTTTTGTCTTCTAGGTGGCTCACTAGGTAGATTTGTTCAGAGAAAATTAGCAGCTTTGAACTTGTGGGAGGATACTTTTCACAGTGTTAAAGAAAATATACAGGCTGGCATCTTGATTTGTGAGCAGTGGGTGATAGCTTGTGAATACCTAACTGGACAACTATGGCAACACTATACTCTACATCCATGGAAAAATGAGAAATATTTCCCTGAATTGATAGCCAAACTTGGCAAACGTCTTGATGAGGTAGAGATCTGAATTATACATTAGTTTCATTAGACACGGAATTAAACAGCATTGTTTTAAGTTAAAAAAGGGTATCAAAATACTTTCATAATCTTTGCAAATTCAGATAGTATTCCATAATCTGTTTGTCTGAGCCTTTCGAAAGTTTCTTGTAAAAAGGAGAGAGATGGGTACTTGTAAATGTAAGTTTGGTGTAAAAATACATTTGATATATCAAATACTTTTTTTTCCCTTATAGGTGCTAACTGTTAGAACACTGCATGAAAAACTTTTGTTCTTTTTGCCAGCTGGAGAACAAAATTCTTTACATCTTTCTCATGTGTTTGAGCCCTTTGCAGGCCTAAATCCTGTACACTATAATCCTTACACAGAGGTATAATGCTTATTTTTAATTTATTCACATTCTTTCTATGTCTTCTTGCAATGTGTACAGTCCTAAACTAACACACAAACTCATTATCTCTAGCCATTATGGAAAGCAGCAGTCTCTCAGTATGAAAGAATTATTGCACCGGCTCAACAAAAAATAGCAAGCAGATTGAAGAAACTTATTTCAGAGATTCAGGACAGTCCACAGCAGGTATGGGTAATTCTGTAGTCTGAAAACTTTCCTGAAGATCAAGTTATTTAATGCCTAAGTAGTCAGTTTAAGGGATAGGAGTAATAACTTAGAGCCAAAGACAGCACTACTGGGTAGTGTCAGCCTGTGTTTAATTTTTTTCATGAGAAAGTGGTAACATTTTTAAATCTTCATATTCTAGCTTCTTCAAATATTTCAGAAGCATAAGGAACTGATAAAGCACCCAAATATAAGCAAAGAACTGCTTTTTGAAAGGGAAACATTGCTAGCAGCACTTCAAGATTATGTCAAAGGTATTTAATTGCATTAGTTTTTTTTGAATGCTAGGATCTTTATTCTAGATTTATGTCAGTTTTCCTAGTATATTTTTGTAACTGCAATAATGATCTAAGGTTGTTCTATTAAATTTCTGGTCTAATGTATCTTTTGCATGTGTTAGACTATAAGTCAGACTTTGAAACTCGATGCCATGGTGTTCCTGGTGATGTTTCTGGACCACTGTCAGGCAAGAACCTTTCTGAAGTTGTCAATAATATTGTATGGGTACAGCAGCTGGAACTGAAGGTAAGAGATTCTGTTACTGTTTACACACAATTTATCATAGAATGTAAAACCTGGTATTTGACATTTCTGTGGGGAATTCCACACAGAAAAATTGTGGGCTTCCCAAAAGTTATATAATCAAGGTTCCTTATTAGTGGTGCTGCTTGCTAAGTTGAATTTTTTTTAGCAGACCCAGAATGCAGTCTTTTCATAGTGAACTGAACTTTTTTTTTTAAAAAGACCAAAATTCAGACAGGAGGTGTTTTTGTTAAATTTTACCCTCCAGTTTGCATTTTAAAATTGTACTTAAGATTCACAGACAACCAGATTCTGAAATCCTAATTCTCACTTGTTATTACTAACCTTTGTTGTGTCTTCTTGAAATCAAAGGGTTTTTTGGTAGTCTGTTTTGAGCTTGTGCCTGACTGGGAATTTACAGTAGTAAAAGTAAGTGTACAACAATTCTGTTTTAATTTATCTTGATTTTGCAAGTTTGTATTTACACTTCAGTTGGAAAATTTGAACGTTTTTTGGAAAACATTGGCCAGTGAAAACCAAAATGTTTTCTGTGAACATAAATGCCGTCTACAATAACTATAAATTTGAATGAGAATAGAAGTTACTTATCCCAGAATAACTATTAGCCCAGTTCAGCTGATGTGTGTCAGTTGTATGTCTGCTTTAGGCTGTGCTAAATTTTTAAATTGCTCTCAAATCTCCACTGATTTTATTGACGAGGGTTTTAATTTGTCCACATGTAGATGTGAAGTTCCATTTCAAATACCTTTGAATATTGTCATGGACCTTACAGATACAACAGAAGACTCGTGGGAGATCTGTACCTTTACAGAAAGTTAATTAAAGACCAAGTGGGATATCCTGGGGTATCTTAATAGTGGTGGATGCCTTTGGTGGGCAGCTTATTCAAACCTAATTTACTGTAAAGAGAATTCAGACATCTGTGACACAGTTCAGAATTCGCTTTTTTTTCTTTCTAATCAGCTTTTGAATCCCACTTGGGTGTTTTGTAATACTGATTTTTATTGTGGTGATTTTTCTTTTCTGATCGAATACTGGGAAGTTAAGCTTCTTTTCTTTGTTATTGTGTTTAAGGTGGATGATTCTATCAAGCTGGCAAAGGCTCTTCTGTCTGACTTACCTGGATTTCAGACTTTTCATCAAAGTGCAGATCGTTTTCTGGAACAGTTAAAAGCATATGAACAGGAACAATTTGATGATTGGTCTAGGAACATCCAGTCAGAATTATCAAATCCCAAGTCAGGACTTTGGTAAATACACACTTGTTTAAATAATGTTTATTATATAATGAAATCTGTAGTGTGATGTAATTCATTAGAACTTGACAAAGGAAACAAAAAAAAAATTACAGATTGAGAATGAATGGAGAGAAAAAATAGAACAATTTATTATATTTTCATCATCCCGCCAATCTTGCTTGCTAAGGTGAAGTATACAGGACAGTATTATTAATAACTAATTAATAGCTAATATTGCAGATTAATGGCTAATCTTGCAGGTTCTGTTAGCACCTGGAATGAAAAACATGGTTGGTTTGCTTGTTGTTTTTACTTGTTACCTATTGTAGTCCTTACAGTGATAATGTATAGAAACCAGATGAGATGGGTGGATATCTGTGATATACAGATGTAGAGTAACAAATTAGTTGTGTTATTCACAAGAAATTCTGCAGTCTCCATAAGGCAGATGAAAGAAGGGTAAGCATATACATTTAAATTTTATGAATTTTGTTTCCCAAAATAATAAAATTTCTTTATGGGATATTAAAATATATTTTAACAATTTTTGTTTTAGTCGATTGGCCACATACCTTCTGTCTTCAACTCTGAGTGTTGCAAAATTCCTCTGAAAAGAATTTGTCTGCAGTTACAGAGGATACAGGAGTTGAGACTTAAGTGAAAACTTTTATTTTAATGAAAATACTCAAATGTATAACAGCAGTCTAATCTATTAGTACCATAAAATTTTGTTATTGTGAGATCTTAAAAGATGTGACATGGTTAATTAAAAGAACAAGAAAAGAAGTAGCTCCCTACAAAGGGGAATGCAATGGATATGGGAACTAGAAAGGAGATGAGAAAAAAAAAAAAGAAAAAAAATGAGTAAGGCTGAAGTGTTTATGAAAGGATGGTGGTAGAAGCATTGCTAAAGTAGAAAAAAAAAATTGGAGTAAAGTCTGAAGACAGGCTGATGTTCTTATTAGAATCTGGTTGAACACACCAAAACACGCCATTGATGCAAGTTCTGGTTCTTAGATTGGTTCCCTCATTATTTTCTCCCCATTTGCAGCGCTGAAGACTGAGGTGGGTAAGGTGCCTGCTTAAGAGAATATGATGGATACAGTGTACTTTAGAAATACTGTCTAGCTGTGAGTTACATGTTAGCTATTGTCACAAGCCAGAAAAACTTTGTAAGCAAAAATGATAGGCATTGTTAATTCTGTCTTATCTTCATTGGCTTTGAATTAAAGGAAAGGTTACTGGAATAATTTCTGAGTAAACTAAAATGTTAATAAGCATAGAAAAACAAAACAGAATGGCATCAAGCTGTTTAGACTAGTTTGTTATATTATGGTAAAATGCACCTAAGAAAGGGTAAATATCAAATTATATTCAGTAATGTGATTGATTTTGGTTCAGTATCCAAGCTAATAGCCCTGTGATGGAGTTGGATCCCATTTCTGGAACACTGAACATACTTTACTCAGATCGTTTGGTGACTCTGCTAAGAGAAGTACGTCAGCTATCAGCACTTGGGTTTGCTATACCAGCTAAAATACAGCATGTTGCAAACAGTGCACAGAAGTTCTGCAAGCAGGCGGTCATCCTCAAGCAGGTATACGATTATGCCACAATAACTTCCTGTTCTGACTTCCCATCTGTAGTTTGTAGGACTTTTCTACAGTGCTGTCTTTTCTGTTTGTGTCGTTAAGCTTTTCGCTGTGCTTGTCTGTATGAAAGTGACTTCTTTCTTGAACAAATTAGCTAAATCCATAAAAGAAAAAAAAGTAAAGATATGCTTTACGATTTCAGAATGTGTCTTCTTTTGAAATACAGTATTAACGCCATATGAAGTTACTGTATGAATATACAAAAATAAGACAAGTAATTAGTTGATCGCTTAGTTTTAGTCTCAGTTTTTTGTAATTATGACTAAAGGGAAATGTCCTAAAATGGAGCAACTTGTCCTCACCATTGCTAGTTTTCAACTGAAAATATATTAGTAAGTATTTTAATGGAAGTATGTGTGGGTTTTTGGGGGTGGGTGCTATGTTTTCTTGATTGCACTTAATGCCATGTATGTTTTTGTTTGGCTTATATTTCAATTCAGTTTCACATGAGGTGTGATTGATATCTGAGATACCCCTACAGCTAAGGCAAAGATGACATAAGACATTTTATTTATTCTTCTAAATTTAAGCTCTCCTTTTTTACAGGTGGCACATTTCTATAATTCCATTGATCAACAAATGATTGGGAGTCAGAAGCCAATGATGTTACAATCTGCTCTAGCATTTGAACAGATAATTAAGGTGAAAGAATTCCCCTCTCTTTGTCTTTTTAATTTCAGTAGTATCTGTGCATATTCTGTGCCACTTTTTCTATGTTTATTGCATTGTAATTAAAAAAATTATTTCTTCATAAACAGCTGAAGTTGGTTAGCAGTTATTAATGTCACATTTTTGGTGTTGATCTGTGCAGAACAAAGGTATCCTCTCATCTTCAGATTTCTGCTTATGTTTGTGGAGCAGAAGTCTCAACATCAGTTGATCTATTTCAGACTCTGTTAGGAGTCTGTCATTAATCCTTCTCCAGTGCACTGATGTAGCTTTAACGCTATGCCCCTCCATGTCTCTGATTTGCCGGATTATTTTGTCTCTAGTGCAACTAGGGAAAGGGAGGGCCTCCATTTTTTACTAGGAATAAAACCATCTTTCTCATATTACCACTTCCTGTATGCTAGCTGGTAGACTATTTTTGTCATTAAATCTTACTAAGTTTGTGTGTTTTTAAAGCATTCAAAATCTGGTCCTGGAGGAAAAGCTCCAGTAACATGGGATAATCCCAGAGAACTGGAGGCTTATATCCAAAAACTCCAAGCTGCTGCTGAACGGCTTTCCACTGAAAATAGAAAACTAAGGAAGTGGCACACAAACTTCATTGAAAAGGTATATTTTCCAGATGAAATTCAAATCATGTCTATTATGGCATACCTTAACCTTTCTTTCATTTACATGATGATGAGTGTGTTTATTATTCCTTAAAATTCTTTCAACAGGTCATATCGCTTATGAATATTGATCTACTTCGGCAGCAGCAGCGTTGGAAAGAGGGACTTCAGGAGCTCAGAACTGGTTTTGCCAGCCTCGAGTCACAGGCAGGGTTTGATTTTCATACTGCAAACTGTGAACATTTGACTTTTCAACAGTAATCAAGATATAAGACTCAAACATAGCATGATTGAATTAATTTTGATTAAGGAGTTACTAGCTGTCTTAGGAAAACATCTGTGTCCTGGTTAATGCCAGATGTGAGGTAAAATCTCAGATGAGGAGGATGGAGGTAATTTTTTTATGTTGTACTAATTATGGGAGAAGAACTTTTGGTCAATAACAGGTGTTAGATGAAGAAATGGGAAAACCTCGGGTAATGTAGATCAGTTGTGTCTGAGCCATTAATGCAAGGTGAAATTGGTACAGATAGTGAGGGATCCCCACACAGAATAGAACAAACGTATAAAATTTAGAATTAAAATGCATTTCTGCCTGAAATTAATGAGAAAAACATGTTTTTGTTTGTTCACTTATCAACTGGCAACCTTTAGAGTAGAGTCATAGAATCATTAAGGTTGGAAAAGACCCTTAATATCTTAATGTCAAAGATTTTGATTAAGAATATTGTATTATCAAAGTAAGCTATTTTGAGTTATCATTCAAGTCAGTTTAATTTTTCCTATGGCCTTCAGCAATCAAAAGACTACATTCTTAGATGGACATGTTGTTCTTATCCTTTATAATGCAAATGCAGATTACTTTTGTTGGTATTTGCCAGTCAAATAAATGCAGTATCTTTACAGTATTTTACTTATAATTTTGTTTCCATTCTCTCAAGATAATATGAAAAATAAGTGTATTGATTCAGCTTCTGGCTTGTAATTTCTTTTGAAGTTTAATTTGCAGATTTTTGTCTTAAAGTCAGTATATTTTATGAAAATAATCTAGATTTGCTTTAGGATCTATTTGAAAATTATTTTGGTATTACACAATATTTTTAGATGGAAAATTACCTGACCTGTATTCAGTCACTCTTTAAAAATCTTTGAGTAGAAGTGATAAAACTTAACCAAATGTGTATGTTTTCACGTTCCAAAAATTATAAGGTGGTATAGTCTTACTGCTGTCATCATCAAGATTTTATGTATTTCTTAAAAAACTCCATTTATAATTGTCTTAAGGCTTAATTCAGACAATTTCAGGTTTTCTTAGTCTCTACAATCTTTCTGTTAGAAGAGCTCCTATGGGCAGCTTTGAATTGTAGGGCAGACCTTAAATGTATAGCTTCCTGCAGCAACCCTGGACTGCCTCCAAAGCCCTGTCTGAAAATCTCCAATTAAACAAGAGAACGTTTTAGGCTGGAACAAGTTTCTAATTTCTTTCCTAGCTTCTGTTGTCCTTTTGCAGATCCCTGCATGACTTGCAAATGACCATTTAGTTCAGTTAGAGCATGGTGTAATAATGCCAAGGTAACAGGTTTGATCCACATATGGACAATTCACTTTGGAGTTGGACTTGATCCTTGTGAGTCCCTTCCAACTCAAAATATTCTGTGATTTACAGAACTTGAGTGTATGATAAGGCTTTAGGTGTTCTTACAGTGCAGTGTAGCGGATTCCAATGAAAATTTGAGTTCTTTGAGGTAAAATCTTACGTTAATTTATTAGTTAACATTGATCTGTGGAAACACAAGAATTTTTATAAATACTATTTAAAAGGTAGCTTACATATTCAAGAAAATAGAAGGCATGATACAGGTTTAAATATCTCATTTGGACAGCTGTTTATGTTATTTCCAGCAGAGTCCTGTGCATTTTAGAGTAACCTTGAAGAATGTTCTGGTAAACCAATGGGTGATGAACCTCAGTGCAGTTCTTATGCTGATCTGCCACAGAGACTGTTTGATTTGGATTTTTTTTTATTCCTATATTAATTTGAAATAAATGCAATAAATGCAATAACTGGTCACATAATCAAAAACTTGTATCTTGAGTTGGAAGGGATTCCCAAGGACCATCAAATCCAACTCCCTGATCGTCACAGGACTATCTAAAACTGAACAGTATGACTTAAGTGTGTTGTCCAGATGGACCTTAGTCTCTGACTGGTTTGGTGCCGTGATGAAGTCTGTTCCAGCTGTGTGATCACTGAATTTTACTAAGATCCTGGTCTTCAGATTTTATACCGTGTGCAGTTTCATTTTATAATTATGGTTTGAGGAATAAAATAAAAGAAAAATAAACATTGTTAAATTTTAGGGTTTCAAATCGAGTGATATGAAAGCTTGGAGACAACACTGGAATCATCAACTTTATAAAGCTCTGGAGCATCAGTATCAAATGGGCTTAGAAGCACTCAATGAGAATTTACCAGAGATAATTATTGACCTAACATTCAAGTAAGTTTTTCTTTTTGCCCTAGAAGAAAATATTCAGTCTCAGATTACATTAAAATATTAGTTTTTCTATTATTTGTTTCACTTTTTAGGCAAGGCCGGTTGCAATTCAGACCTCCTTTTGAAGAAGTACGAGCTAGATATTATAGAGAAATGAAGAGATTCATCTCTATTCCAAATCAGTTCAGGGGAGTAAGTGAAGCAGAAGATGAGTCTATATTCACTGTTATGACCGAAAGAAATGCGAATGGATTTCTGACTGCTTTCAGTAAAGCAGAGGATTTGTTCAGAAGGCTGGCAGAGGTTTCTAATCAATTCAAGGTATTTTCAATATTGGACTGACTCATGCCTTTTTTCCCTTAGATTTGTATCATTTTATGCTTTGGACATTGTAGAACTAGCTGAGCAATGACATTTGTGCATTGTTGTCCTTTTCTTCAAGGCATATAAGCAAAAGTTTAGCAAGTCCATCCATGTTAAGCCAACCACTTAAGCACATGCCTGACTTGAGCTATATGTATAGTTTCCTTTGAAAGCTCTGTATAATAGCTGACTTTTCAGTTTTGCTGTTTTGATTATCCTTAAATGTGTGAATCTGTCAAACCATTTTTTACCTCCTGATTTTTGCGCTAAGAAAATCTACAGATAATTGAAGGAGCACAAAGGTTAAAGATAATGTAACTTGAAAATATTATAAAAATATTTTAATGTTATTGGGAAACAGCTTTTTAATCTGGAAAATATTTCTTTCCCATGGAATAAAAAATAATGTTGGAAAGGAATGGATTGTAATTGGCCAAGTAGATATGGAACCTTTGGTGAAGACACATCTTTCTAGCAAACAGGACTGGGAAAAAAACTTCAAGGCATTAAAAGTGAGAGGGAAAGAAGCAGAACGTCTTCCAAGGTATACTGTAACTCTATTCTTTTGTTTGAATAATGTATTATATCAGATATTTTAAAGGTAGTAGTAAAATAGAGATTTTCTTTTTCTATGAAGATATAGATAGAATTTCAAATGTTTTTAAAATGTTGATGTACTTTTTAAATGTTTAGATTCTAATTTTTCATTTTTATTTTTAGGTACTTACTCTCTTATCTGTGCCACCTTCTGTGAAAACTTTTAATTACTTCCTGTGATCTAATGGGAAACTTCCTCAAAATGCAGGGCCGATTCTGAAATATTACAAAACATAATATTTTAACAAATCTTTTATCTGAGTCCTGTGCATGTGAAATCTATATGGCAGTTAAGAACAGACATAGTAAATATTTGTCATGAAATAATTCCTGTATTGAAACATTTGATTATCTCTTGTAAGTTACAGTTTAAAATATGCTAGCGTAGGCTTTTATTCTTACATATATTCACATGAGCTTATTGTACTGTATGGTTAGAGTTCTCAAGTAAAACTGGTAGGAATTATGTTCAGAACAGGGCAAAAGATGTGACTCATGCTGGAGAATGGACTGGTAGAACTTGCTGGCTAGTGATACTCTGAGTAGTAAAGATTTCTATGAGTTCATGGACAGACTGAGGTGAATAGAAGAGAAACTGGCTGATGTGCCTTATAGCCAGAAGCAACATGTTGCTAAGAAATCCATGAGTTGAAAATATTGGTGTTGAGGGAGGATGCTCAGGAAGTTATCAAATAAGGTAGACCTTTTTCTTAGTATTCTTTAGGCAACTACTTGTGGTCACTGATGTGTTAGGTATGGGGCCTTGAAATGACTCTCTATGGCTTTTCTTCTGTTCTTATTCTATTGAAGGCTGAGTTAGTAAACTGTTGTGGAAATTACAGAATTAAAGACATGAATATACAAACAATGAAAGTATTTTTGTTTTGAGCATGGTAAGAGCCTTTCAGAATTTTGTGGCACTGGTTATATAAAATCAAGCCATTTTCTAACTATTTGGAGAAGCAGATCATTGGACCTCAGTCCCCATAAAACTGAAAGTATGCATGCATAATTGTTATGAATATTTCAATCCTATGAGTAATTTTCCCAATAAGCTATGACTTCTATTTGTAGAATTATAAGGGAACTTTTTCATTAGGCTGCAAAGTCAGAGTAAACTACAGATGTGCATAAATCTTAGAGATACTGACATACAAGTATGCTACTGAATAATTGCTGTCTTTTAATCTCTTTTTTTGAAGCACGATCAGAATAGATTGTTTAACTGTTAATTGCAACCCTGTGAAAACTGTGATCGATGATTTCATCCAGAAGCTGTACGACACTCTAGTAGTTTCTTTGAGAAAATCTATTCAAGGTAAATAACTTCAATGAATAGTATTTTATTTTTGTTTGTTTCTGTTGTACTTGGGCACATTTGTGTTAATGTAAATACTCTTTTAAGGAAATACTTTACTTTCAGGCACAGTGAACTGCAGTAATCACAATGCAGAGAAAGTAATCTGTTACAGCTTTGTATTCCTCAATATTTCTTTTTCACTACAGACCTAACCTAGGACCCTTTGATGCCCATTGTGTATCTTTCCTGTTCTCTTGTTTTGGCCACATCTGTTCCAGATGTAAAAGAATACATACAAACACTATTTTGCTTGTTTCTTTTATCTGAAAGAAAACTATGTTGCTTCCAAGAGGAAAATTTATTCGATGTTTGAAGGAGGAAGACTTCCTAGGTGTTTGACAAGGCATCATAAAATGTTGTAATAAAAAACGCTATTAGATTTTTCTTTCACAAATTGAAATACTTCATGAGGAGCCTTAAATAATCTAGCTTTACTCCATAGAATTGCTTGTCACTTAGATTGTCGAAACTGTTAAAACTGTGTTGAAGAATGCAAAACATTTCCCTATTTTGGGAGGTCGATCTATATCTGGAACAGTAGGACAAAACGGAATAAAGTGTAGATGATGACGAATAACAGTGCTTTGTGCTTTAAATCTAACGATTGTCACAGGAAGCATAGAACAGGGATTGTGCAGAAAGTGAATTATTTCCGTAGCCTGAAAGATGAATCTTTCCTGGAAGATTTCCTGGAGCTGTACAGCTCCTTTCTCAGTATCAAAAAAGATCTACCTTGGTGGGTAAATAGAACATTACTGTTTATTCAGGCATTTGTTTGTGAGTCTTTTCAATATGAAAAGTGAGGTGGCTTTAGTTAGTTAGCGTCTTTAAAAGAGCCAAACCAAAACAAACAGAAAAAAAACCCAAAGAACCCCAAACCAATTTTAGCATCTATTTTTCTGTTTACCTAAAAAAAGACCTAGATAGCTTTTGAAAGTATATAAATAAATGCCTATACATACATAATACATAAATACATGTATTTATGTTTAATGTTCAGAAGGGACTCTGATACTTACAGTTTAAATCATACACTGAACGCAGTGGATCACATTTGAAAAGCTATGTGTAAATACAAATTTGCAATTTTTGTTCTGGTAGTAAACAAGATTGGAATCTGCAATTTGTTAAGCAAATACTTTGCATACCTAAGAATAATGTTGTATCATTGTGCATTTGTCTGATTTGGATGTTTAAAACTACAAATATTTTCTCCATGATGACTTTGTTTTCCATCTTTGTGTAGCTCACCTATCTGATGTTTCTACATTTCTCACTGATGCCATGGAAACACTAGTGATTAGGCCCCAGACTGTAGAGGAAATAGCAGAAGACAGTTTAAAATATTTAAGCCTACGTGAACGAAAAGAAGGGGTAAGATACTATTTTATTCTATCCAGAAAAACAGCTATAAAACTGTAATTACTTTCTGGTATGGAAGCTTACATTTAATAATAACTAATAAAGGTCATAGAGAGGTCATATAGGGTCAGGGCAGTAGTCCATGTAGCACAGTAACTTGTGTCCAGCAGTGGAGTGGTTTACCTAGGCGAAAATATAAAATCAGGGTAGCATACTTGATACTTTTTACTACTAATCTTCAACCAGAACCTTGTTGAGTTTTATGTGGTTCCTGAGCGTATAATAACACTCAGTGGGTTTCTTTTCCACAGCCTTCCCTCGTCTTCTCTTGAGAGCAAATAAATGTTTGACATCCAAACTACTCTCTGGTAAAGTGTAGATCAATTACCCATTACATGAAGGACCCCTCTTTTCATTTTTTTTCTCCAACTGCCACCTGTTAACTTCATACCATTTATGCCTTAAACTGGAAGAGATATGGACCAAACAGTTCCTATTCTTCCTTTTCACAGCACATGACTGTGTTCTTCTTTGTCGTGTCTGGTATCAGCCATCTCTGTTCTAGATTGAAGAGTGTTAGTTAATCTAATCTTTTCTTATGCATAAACCCACTCATAACTTTGATCATCCTTTTTGCCTTTTGGTAAGTCTTTTCTTTCTATTTCATTTTTCTGTGTGACCAACAGATTTTTCTCAGTTTTTAAGATCTGAATAAACCATGGATTTACATGATGAAATAGTAATACTACCTCTTATTATCTTTTTGGTCCCTGTGACTTATAACATTTGATTTGCTTCCTACTCCTTAGATTAAGCTCACATTTTGGTAAAACTAGCTGTCATAGCCCCAAGATACCAAGTCTGAAGTGCAGTTTTTATCTTAGGACTCCACTTGTACACATGAAATTTTATTTTTTCACATTTATGTCACTTCATGGTTATCTGCTTGAATTTTGCTTGTCACAAGTATCATCAGTCATTATTTCTTCCACATTCATTCCGCAGTTCTTCACAGGATTCAGTTCTAAATGAGTGCATCTGAGTTTAGGTGTTTATATGCAGATGTCTGCAGTGCACGTGCTGTTGATACACACAGCAGAAGTCTGGTCCAGTTGCCCAATGGTGCAGTTCTAGAGTTACCAAGATGCATTTCCAACATCCCCTCAAGGCTGGCAGACATAACAGATAAGTTCTGGAGGCCTTTACCTTCCTGTAGTTGCAGCTGGAGGCCATGCAAGTGCCATAGGACATCTTGGGTGGCCCAGAATGTGTGTTTGTGAGGAACTGAATCAATTCCCAGTGGTGTAGTCAGCTGCAGCCTGGAGCAATCCTTGTCACCCTGGCATAGGCACCTTGTGGCTCATCATCCTGAGTTGATTTCTTAGCTCCACTGAGAGCTTAGTGCAGTTATTCATGCACGGGTGTCTACTGTTTGAGGGATGTCCTGCATATCAGAGAGCTCCATACGAAGCTCAAGGTAGATAAGACACAGGATGTATAGGAAGCCCTGTAACTTTTGGGACTGTGGATGTAAGGCAGATGGGCTAGAGCAGAGGATCTCAAGTAGTGCTGGAAGCCTCTGTCATTAAAAGATTGAGATGTTGGTTTCAATGGAGTTTTAGATGTCTCCTTAACAAGTCCACATTGAGACATCTAATTTTAGCTTAATCTTTATCTTGCATATGGATTATCTGCTTGGCCCCTTACTCTGTAAGGATGGGTATAATTATTTACATTTTGTAGGAACTCTGGGAGAATTATTGGGTATTGAAGAGAATTACTTTGTAGTATTATTGTCTGTTGTCTCTTCCTAATTTTTAAAGGAAAACATACATAATAGGACATTTTGGTAAATGTATGGAACCGTATGTGCTTATCTCAGATGATTCTTCTGACTTACATAGTTTAAAAGGGTTGGTTTGGTTTTTCTTTTGAATTCTGTTGTCTCTTAATATGTGGGGAAAAGAGATGAGTTTTTTTTGCCCCACATAAACAGGTGACAAAAACCGGTGCTCTTTTAGGTAATTCCTGTTTATTTGGAGTGTCTCTGTTCCTTCTTTTTTTCTTTTATACCATATTTTTGTGGATTAACCGTGGTAGGCAGCTAAGCACCACATGCCTGCTGGGTCACTTTTTCACTCACTCAAAGAGCCTCCCCCACCCCTAATGGGACAGGAGAAGAGGAAAGGAAGAGTAGAAGTGAGACACCTCATGGATAGAGATCAAAATAGTTCAATAAATGAAGAAAGAGAGAAAGAAGTAAAAGAAAGACTGAAATAAAGAAAGGAAAGGAAAAAGGGAAAGGAAAAGGGGAAGGGAAAAGGGGAAGGAAGAGGGGTAGGCAAGGCGGCAGCATATGGCATGGAATATCTCTGCCTGGCTGTGTCTCATGGGTTGAGATAAAGCCAGTTTAAGAGGTAAAGCAAAAGCCACACAAAAATCAAAGCAAACAAGGAATTGATTCACCGCTTCCCAAGGGCAGGCAGGTGTTCAGCCATCTCCAGGAGAACAGGGCTCCATCACGTATAACAGTGACCTGGGGAGACAAACATCACTCTGAATGCTCCCTTCCTTCTTCTTCCCCCAGCTTTCTATGTTGAGCATGATGCCATAGGGTGTGAAATGTCCCTTGGGTCAGCTGCGGTCAGCTGTCCTGGCTGTGTCCCCTCCCAACCCCTTGTGCATCCTCAGCCTCCTCATTGGTGGGGTGGGGTAAGGAACAGAAAAGGCCTTGGCTCTGTGTAAACCCTGGTCAGCAGTGCTATCAATGTGCTATCAATGTCATTTCACGACAAGTCCAAAACACAACCCCATACCAGCTACTACGGAAAAAATTAACTGCATCCCGGCCAAACCTAGCAAAAGAGACACACAGATTTATTGAACTGTGTTGCTCTGCTGTTCTCCAATCTGATTGAGTTGATCTCTGCAGTATGTAAGGTGGCACCTACCTCTTTCATAGTTAACATTCACTTCTGTATATCTCATGTTAGGATCAAGGTTTAGAATTTCTCTAAATACCTCAGACACTATTTTTTCAAATGCTTTAATGTTATTCTATAAGCAGCGTTGAAAAAGCAGCTGCGTATCAGCTTATTATCTGTGCATACACAACTGGCGATTCATATGTATTTGCTTTAGATAAACGGGATTTGCTGAATTTTTGCATGCACACTTATTTTTGATCTTTCTGATTTTAGATGTTTCTCCTGTTTCAAGAGGCTGAAGATAAAAACAAACTTCTGCGAACTGTGGCTGGTGCAGGTTTGGACAGTATCAGTAACCTAAGAGCTACGTGGGATAAATTTGAATTAATGATGGAAAGCCACCAGCTTATGATTGCCGAACAGGTAGCAATGAAAGCTTAAAATTTTACGTGAAAGGTTGAAATTATTTTGATTATGTCTGGAACAAGACATAATTAAATCCATAAATGTCGTCAGTTCAGTGTTAACACGGGCATTACTGAGTTGAGGAAGAGCCATCTAAGGAAAAAGACTCTTAAGCAGTAACTGTTAACTCTGAAGCAGTAACTAGGGGAAACTTTTGTTGAACTGATGCTGAAATGAATGTTGTATTGTTGTACTTCTGTCTCAAAACAACTTTCTGGTGACAAATGGCTTAATAAATGGTTAACAGAGGAAAAGAGGGTAACAGTTCAAAGATAGCATTTTTATTACTTTATCATGTTTTTAGTATTGAAGTTTTGCATTTTCTTTCCACTTAGCTTCGCTAACCTATGCTCAGTCCTGTAATTCCAGTCCTTAGGCAAATTACTGAACTCATTTGAAGTTCTACTGAAGGTAGCAGTTTGCCATACAAATACAGCAATTTTTCCATGTGCTGTAAGAGGCAAGCTAAGTAGGTATCACAGGCTGAATAAATAGGTCCCAAGTACTAGCATAATAAAAAAAAAGTAGTGCCCCCTTTAAAAGAAAAAACAAGGAGAATAAAGTTGGACTATTTTGAACTGTTTCTTCGGGCATTATACAAGAAGTTTTTTGAGTTTGATTTTTGATCAAGTTGTAGTTACCAAGTTTTGAAGTTGATGCTTTGATTTTGATCATAGTTGTAGATACAAACCATTGAAAGAATGTAATTTTGCCTATTGCTTTGCAGATGGAAATGATGAGAGGAAATGTGCTTTCACGTATCAATATATATCTTCAAGACCTGGAAAAATTTAAAGCTCGCTGGGATCAGCTAAAGCCAAGTGATGATGTCATTGAAACAGGTGACCAGGATGTACTTGAGAAAAGTGCTCAAATGGTAAAGGAGAAAAAGAAAGAATTTGATGAACTTAAAACCGTGAAAGAAAAACTCATGTATGTATGTTTATTTCCTTGTGTATCTTATTCATTAATATATTGATTTTTTGCAGCAATAGTATCTCAGAAAATGTTCACCAATTTTTATCACAACAGATAATATAAGCAATTTAATTTGTATTGCATGTTTTTCATTAGCTTTTTAGGGTCCTTTTTGTTGATTTTACCGAACATGAATTTCTTAAGCTGAGTTTTTCTAGACCTTCTTTTGGATAAATAATTTGAGAAGTCTATTAAGGTCTTGCAAAAAGAAGTTTGTACACTAAAGGCTTGATTCTGATTTTGAAATTCTCACTAAGAGAAGGTTTGGGATATTGGTCCAAAAAGAACCTCAATCCTCTTGTAACTTAAGTGGGCAGGAGCTCACCTCTCCCATCAGTAAGTGTCCATGCTCATTATTGCAGATCTTGAGAGGATGAAGTTTTCTATTTAACTTCTTACCTTGGCATATAAATGTTGGTAAATAAAATCACCATATTCTTTTAACCTAGCAGGAAGAGACAATCAATTCAAAGTTATTTTCTTTTCAGTTTTGATTTTGGGGGTACAAATTAATTCACTTTTCTCATAAATAGAAAATAAATGAAAGTTTATGGAAAGTAATTGTGAATATGGGAGAAGATTCTTGTGTGGAAGAGTTATCCTTCATATTTCTTTATTATTTCTATACAAGAAGAATATTATAAGGAAATTGCAGTTGGCAGCAATATCTTAAAAAAGTATTATGATTTCTGTATGGTACCATTTCTTAAACCATAAAAGTACAGTGGAATAATGTAATGTATAATGCAATGATCTTTTTATGCAGTGAAGAATGCCATCATTTTAAATTGGAAGAGCCTGACTTTTCATTGTCAGAAGCTGTAAGCCAAGATATTCAAAGTTGTGCAGAAGTCTGGGCACTGTATGAAGAGTTTCATCAAGGTTTTCAGGAAAAAGCCAAAGAAGACTGGATTACTTTTAGGTACCATTTTGTTTATTTTTAATGGACATACAAAGCGTGGTAGTAGTGCTGTGTTGTTATGACCTTTTTATGTTTGATTTTCATGCAGAAGTAAAATATACCTATTTGAAGAATTTTTGTTTAACTGGCATGACAAACTGAGGAAGATGGAAGAACATACTGTAATGACAGTAAAGCTGCAAAAAGAAGTGGACAAATATAAAGTAAGATGCTAATTACCCTAGAAGTGTTCAAGGCCAGGTTGGGTGGGGCTTTGAGCAATTTGGTCTAGTGGAAGTTGTCCCTGCCCACAGCAGGGGGGTTGGAACTAGGTGATCTCTACGGTCATTTTCTACCCAAATAATTCTGTGATTTTATGAATTTCAAAAAGGCCTGTGAAACAAAAAATGCTTTGGTATTACTGGGTAATGTACTTCCTTCTATACTTCATTGTACATTTCTTACAATCAATTAAAATTTAACAAAATGTTTTCTGGTACTGGTTTGAACATTTCACTTATTTTTTAGAACCTTTAGTTCTCTACAGTAAACAGAACGGTCATTACAGCTTACACAGACACATATTTACAATGAGTTGTCTTCCGAGTCATGCTGTTAAACTTTAAATTCAGGAACTGGAAAAATTGTACCTCAGTTTAAGAATTTAAATTTTACTTTTGTTTGAATAGCATGCCACTCCATAATCAAAGAGATGCAATTTTCGTAACGACTCGATGGATTTACATGTGCATTTTTTCTGTAGACGATAATTCCACTCCTAAAATACGTAAGAGGAGAACATCTTTCTCCAGACCATTGGTTGGATCTCTTTCGTCTTCTGGGTCTTCCCCGAGGCACTACACTTGAGGGTTTGCTATTTGGAGATCTATTAAAAGTGACAGATGCCATTACAGAAAAAGCAATGGAACTTAAGGTATGAATAATTTTAAATATAGGATCTATAATTTTTTTATGGTTTATTTTATGTGGTATATGTTGTTCCATATGCATATATTTTTAATACTATAGAAGTAGAATTTGCATTATATTTTTGAATGGAGAGTTTATTGCAAGCTCTGTAGTTTCATATGAGATCTGTTCTTGCTTTAAATAGGATTTGAATTGTCGAGCTCAAGGTGAAATCACAATCAGAGAAGCGTTACGTGAGCTTGAACTCTGGGGAGTTGGAGCTGTCTTTATGTTAACAGACTATGAAGACAGCCAAGGCAAGACTATCAGGCTTATTAAAGACTGGAAGGACACAGTCAACCAAGTTGGAGATCATCGCTGTCTTCTACAGTCTCTTAAGGACTCTCCGTATTACAAAGGTTTTGAAGATAAAGTGTCCATCTGGGAAAAAAAGCTAGCTGACTTGGATGAGTACCTGCAGAATTTAAACCAAATTCAAAGGAAATGGGTCTATTTGGAACCGATATTTGGTCGTGGAGCTCTACCTAGAGAACAAGCTCGTTTTAACAGAGTTGATGAAAACTTTAGGTTAGTGTTATAGAATGCGACTTACCTTTTGTAGTATCTCTGACATGTAGTCCAGAACATTCTTTATGGTGAAAATGTATGGAACAATTGGAATATGTATGGAGAAGAAGGTCAGCGACAGGAATTCAGAAGATATGTATGTGTGATGGTGACATATATCTGAATGAAGGTGGTAATGTTTTCATTTAATGGGGTACATGTGAAGAAAGGAATCATGTGAAGTGTCAAAGATTGTGAGCAAGGCAAGCAAACACAAGATTAGTCTTATCAGCAGAAGTGGAGGTGATGTAATTATTTTTTCAAGAATTATGTTGAAGACCATCAGTTTGTTCACTAAGAAAATACACACGGACTTTTGGGAGAAACAGATGGTTTATTTGTTCCAAACAAGTCAAGTGAAAAAAAAAGGAATAGGTTTTAGAAATATGGAAAGATATGTACCATTATCTGTCTTGGCTTGAGTTGAAATGACTTAAAAGGAAATAAAAGTGAAGAATTGGTGGGGTAGAGAAATGGTTCTGGATAGAGAAATTTTAGCAAGAAACCATTGTTCTTAAATTACATTGGGAGAGATGTTGAGGTAAATTCTGAAATGTTTCATCGTTAGTACCAAAACCTAAAAGTTATATATCAGCTGTTTATATTACTTGCCTGTGTGTTAATTTTTATTTACTTAACTTTATATATATCATATTTAAATTAAAATTATAATGGATTTATGAATTCTTTTTTTTTCTGTCAAGATCCATTATGTCAGATATTAAGAGTGACAATAGGATAACATCACTGAATGCCCGGGCTGGAATAAAAAATACCTTAACTACCATACTTGACCAGCTTCAGAGATGTCAGAAATCTTTGAATGAGTTTTTGGAGGTACAGTGAACATTAATACAGTTTTTTATAAAGAAAGTCAGTAAGCTTGAGTTTAAATCAACAAAATTGATTGATTCTGTTTTTATATAGGAAAAACGCTCAGCATTTCCAAGATTCTATTTCGTTGGAGATGATGACTTATTAGAAATTTTGGGACAGTCCACGAATCCTCTGGTTATCCAGTCTCATCTTAAGAAACTTTTTGCTGGTAATGCATTAATCTTTATTTGTGAAATGTACTTATTTAGAAATAAGCTTCTTCAAAGCTAAATAGTATGTTGCAGTTCCTCTCTTTCCATGACTAGACACTTAGTAATTAATGTTTGACTTTGAGAATATATAACTTTATTGATGTTTTCTGATTAATAGGCATTAATAGTGTGAGCTTTGATGAAGAATTTAAACACATAGTTGCCATGAAGTCTGTAGAAGGAGAAACTGTGCCACTTAGAAATAAAGTTCTTCTGTCAAATGATGTGGAGGTAAGAAAATCACATCCTAGTCTAGTTCAAACATCTAGAAGATGTTAATTTGTAGAGTTAATTTGTAATTAACTTCTAGAGAAGTTAATTTGTAATTTTTGAGTTTTTTCATCTCTTTGTCAGGTGTGGCTAAACAGTTTGGCTTCAGAGATGAAGGAAACCCTGAAAAAAATGTTAATTGATTGTGTTGATGCTGGAAAGAAATCGCAAGGTTCAATTGATCCATCACTCTTTCCTTCCCAGGTAGTAGTTGATCCAGTAATGCCATTGTGTAGTCTTAGGATTGCCAAATAAGTTATTTTTTTTTAGTTCTGTAAAGAACTATACATTTAGATTAGGAAGAAAATAACCCCAATCAAATCCATTTTACTCATTTATCATATAGAGAAATTATTAAAAATATGTGCTATTATAAATTCCTTTCTAAACATTTGAAATATTCAAGTCTTCTACATGGCAATCTGACATACCATTTAATGAAAAAGACTTGCTGTATTAGATTACATTACAAGTTTTGGCA
The DNA here is from genome assembly GCA_013397055.1 of Pachycephala philippinensis. Classification (NCBI taxonomy): domain Eukaryota; kingdom Metazoa; phylum Chordata; class Aves; order Passeriformes; genus Pachycephala; species Pachycephala philippinensis. The sequence continues at coordinate 383,091 of VWZT01010099.1, forward strand.
AAATTTTGTCAGGTTTTAAGATGGCTTTATTTGTTCTTAAGAGCACAACAAATATTTGTGGTTTAAAAATTATACAATAAATTATAAAAAATATAAATTATAATTATTATAGATAAATTATACAAATAACAAAAATTATACAATAAAATCATACAATAAAATATTTAAAATATCAGACATAATAAGCAATTCCAGATTAATTGGAAAACTGCTTAGTTTTTATATGTGTTCTGTATTTATAAAATATAATTTGGATTTTCTCTTCCAAAGATTCTTTCCTTGGCAGAACAAATTCTGTTCACTGAAGATGTTGAAAGTGCTATCAGAAACCATAATCTGCAACAATTAGAATTAGAACTCACGGCTAAACTGGACCATTACACTAGCATTGGTAGTGGCATAGAAGATACTGGGAGTACAGGTACGAAAGTGATAATTAATATATAATTCTTTATTATGACTGCAGTTGTGTAGTATTTTACATTGTTTATTTAAACAGGAAATTATATAAATCTGTCTCAATTTGAGTTCATAAAGCTGAGTTACATAAAAACACTCACCTACTACAGCCAAGATTAGAGTCTTTAATAATTCCAGCGTAAACAGAGGGATTTTTATTTAGATTAGAAATTATCTTGGAGAATTTATGTATTTGGAGACCTCTTTTCTTAATCTTTTAATAAGTTTCTATCTTTTAGCTTATGCATCTACTGTTTCACAGGACGTGGCCAAACAGCAGTTGAGGTACATTATGTCAGGCTGGTATAATCCATACAACTGTGCAAGTGATTCTCTTTTTCTGTGTTAGATGTACACATCTGCCTCTGGACTAATAATTCCTGAGTACCTCTGAGGCAAAATAAGCTCATTATTCTCAAGACGTGATTGTTCTGAATCTTACATAGTCCAAATGGGTTAGAATAATTATGCCTCTGAGTGCTTTTTCCTCTCTTTTGACCAGAGGTGGGGCTTTGAGTGACTACATCAGATGTAAAATTCTACACTGTAGGTTAGGTGAGATGGCTTTTACCTTAAGTATAAAAAGACTCAATTTGACCTGTGGTTGGTAGTCTTCCACCACATTTGTCTAGCTGCGTACTGCATTAAATTCTAGTTTACAATTTGTGAACTCTAAACATCTGATACATTAATTAGAAATAGGATTCATGTCACCTACCTCCAGAAGTCTGTAAGTGTGGTTCTTTATCTGAGCTCCCTTTCTGTGTTCTTTCTATAGCTGTTTGAGAAATTTCATCAGTTACAGAGGAGTCTTCATTTCATCTATTGTATAATACATTATGTTAACTTTTTAGTTTGGATAGTAAGTGTGATTTTGAAATGAGTTGCCTGATTATTCCCACTTACTTTGCATTAATTCCCATCATGGAATGGCATAGAAGCACACAAACTGGATTTCTTTCAAATGAAACTAAATTAAACAGTATACTCTTAAGAGTACACTTAATGCACCCAATCTGTTAATGAACATTCATTCCACGTCACCATAATTATTCTGAGTAAAATCTCCAGAGTGCGTGTAGTGTGGTTCTCATATGCTCAACAGATCACTCAGCAGGTTGGGCCACATTGATTGCTGAAGTGGACATGGCTATTAACACTCTCGGCATTAATTGCTTTGCAGAAAAGCCTCTCCCTCTCCTTTTTCCTCTCCCTCTCTGTCTCCACCTCTCTCTCTCGCCCCCCCTCCCCCATGTAGAGACAGACAAAATCGCTTCAAAATGACTGAAGTTACATGATTTACATTGTCTGTCAGGATCTTATTTTATGCTTCTTTCTTTAGCAGATAAAAATCCTTTATTTAATTCAAACAAGGTCTAAATAAAATCTGCTGATAATAGGAAGCAGCACAATGAACTCGTGAATGGGTAACGTGTGTCTTCCTTACTACACTGGTGTGATTTTTCCTTTTGGTGTGATTATTTGCAGAATCTGGAATCCTCGAGCTCAAGCTTAAAGCTCTGATTCTTGATATCATTCATAACATTGATGTGGTGAAGCAGCTGAATCAAGCTGAGGTTCGCAGTGTTGAAGACTGGGCTTGGAAGAAGCAGCTGAGATTTTATATGAACAACCAAAAATGTTATGTTCAGATGGTAGATGCTGAACTCCAATATACTTATGAATATCAGGTGTGCTATTTTTACCTAGTGGCTTTTATATACGCATCAAACACTTTCTTATTTCATATATGCTGCTGGTTGTCTCCCAACTGTTGCCATTTTTCTAAACTGTTACGTCCTTAGCATGCTATTTCATAGATAGTATTAAAAGATAGGGTAATAATTTTCATTCCTGATGCTGATGGGGTAAATAAAAGTTGTATCAAAGTAGCTGCATTATCATAGATGTATTTTCGAATATGCTTGCTTTTATATGTCTGAGTGCAGTTTCATCTGTAGTTGTGAAAAAATTTGAGCAATACATTGGCATTTGATATAAAACCAGGAAAGCTTGGTAAACAAATTCATATGCTTAATGAAACAGAAATTTTGGCTGTTGCTTTATATTATCAAATTAATTACTTATGAATAAAATCCATGAAATCACATTGCCAGTATTTTCTGTCTACCAACCAATATTATTTGTTTTGTTTCTGCAGGGGATTTCCCCAAAACTTGTTTATACACCTTTGACAGATAAGTGTTACCTAACTCTTACTCAGGCCATGAAGATGGGCCTTGGAGGAAATCCTTATGGTCCAGCTGGAACTGGGAAGACAGAATCAGTAAAGGCCTTGGGTGGACTTCTTGGAAGACAAGTATTAGTCTTTAATTGTGATGAGGTGAATATGGTTTTGTTTAATTTAGGAAATGGGTACCTATGCCCATACTTCATAAAGCAGTATTATATTCCAGAAGTAATATTAAAATTATAATATTAAGTATTATAATATTATAAAAATTGTTATTATTGTTATTATTATTATTATTATTATTAGTAGTAGTAGTAGTAGTAGTAGTAGTAGTAGTAGTGAAATTATTATGGAAGTTATTCTGATAATTTGTCAGTTGCCATTCAAAATTTGTGGATATTTCCAAGGACCTATTTTTTAGTGGACGGGAAGACATTCTTTTATATTTTCTTGTTATTTGAATTTTGACAGCATTCTTTTTAATTTCCAGGGTATTGATGTGAAGTCAATGGGGCGCATATTTGTCGGCTTAGTGAAGTGCGGTGCCTGGGGCTGTTTTGATGAGTTCAATAGACTTGAGGAAGCTGTATTGTCTGCAGTGTCAATGCAGGTTCAGACAATTCAACATGCACTGAAGAAACACAGTCCTGTATGTGAGATGCTTGGCAAAAAGGTACAGCAAAACTTAATTATTTTGTTCACATAGGCCAAACTTAAAAACTGACTACTGTAACTAAACATAGTCCACCCATCATTTCTCATTACTGTTTCATCTGACAATATATCCTTACAATGCACTTCTAATGCTAGGTTGAAATGGATCCTAATTCTGGAATTTTTATCACTCTGAATCCTGCTGGAAAAGGTTATGGAGGAAGACAAAAACTGCCTGATAACCTCAAACAACTTTTCAGGCCAGTTGCTATGACTCATCCAGACAATGAACTCATTGCAGAAGTTATTTTGTATTCAGAAGGCTTTAAGGATGCTAAAATACTGGGTAGAAAATTAGTGGCTATTTTTAATCTAGCAAGGTAAGCTTTCACCACCCCACCTCCCTGCTCCTTAGTAAACTTACCTTTCCAATTCTCTTGCCTTGTAGCTCTTAAATCTAAATTGTGTACTGTGCAAATCCCTGTACAGATACTTTTAACTTATAAAATAAAAATACTGCAATATATTGGGAGGTTGAGGTGTGAAAATATCTTGAATTCAGTTATAATCTCAAGGGATCAAATTGCTGCTCCCCTAGTATCTCACTAAATACGAATGTGAGCATATGAATGCTCACAAGCATTGTGTTGTATCTAGACTCTTGCAATTGTTGAAATGCAAGTGACTGTTTGGTTAAAAGTATGTGCATTAGAGAGTACAAAGATCAGAGGTTATAGTGAATGCTGTTAGGGTCAATAATAAATACATGTTGAATATAAGCCCTCTGAAAATTCCGGTGTCATTGCTGTATTTCTGAAATGCATTTCAGATGACACTACAAATACGCGCCAGTTTCTCTTTTGACCAAACCCGTATTATAAGTGTGTTCATTCACCAACCCGAAATTGCAGATGCTGTCACCTAGAGCTTATTACCATATTGATGTTTTTAAATTCAGGGAGCTTCTGACACCACAACAGCACTATGACTGGGGTTTACGAGCACTGAAGACTGTTTTGAGAGGCTGTGGCAGTCTTCTTCATCAGCTGAAGAAAAGCAATGCAAAGCAAGAAGGTAAGATTGACCATACCAAACTTCTGATTTTTTAGGATCTTGTACAAATATAATTCACTCCAGCTTACTTATTCACTGGAGTTTAAAAAGCCATGGCTTGTTATCTGTAGGCAATTTAGAAAAGAAGAAAATATCCATGAAAGCCCATCTTCACTACGAGATGACAAAAAGTTTTGCATATTCTAGATTGAGCTTTTATGTGATGATAAGAACACAGATTACAGGACTTCATTTGGGAATAATTTTAAATGATTCTCAAAGCCTTGTTTTCACTTGTCTTAGGACAGGAAAGTTGATCCTCTGGTGCTGTCATTATTCATTAGTTATCAGACCATTTTGATTCTATTTGAGTTTTGCAAAAATTGTCACATGGCACTAGATTCAGATTGGTATTCAAATATAAGGATAGTTAGGAATTATAGAAATGTATTGGACTAGACTGAGTCACTGTATTTTTTTAAGATTTTTTAAATTATTGTTGTTTAGATGTTAATGGAGAGGGAATTAAAGAGTGTGGAATGGATGGGCATATCACATCTTTAGGAGACAACTACTGCTTCCTGTTTGCTTGAACAGCATATATCTGAAAGTTTACAAATTTTGACATAACAAGTGGTCTGCATCTGACCAGCATCATAACCACCTCATATCTGTGTAGAATGCTTTTGTGGGCATATATCATACTTACAGTAAGTATGCCTAACTATGCCTAGCTTCCGAGTAGAATGGTACATGAACTGGCATTCTGGAATCTATGCTCTGATTCTACTTTCAACGTCTGAGCAGTGTTGACTCAGGTTCTGATATGTTCAAAGGAACAAAACCCCAACAAACAGCTTAAACTGATCTGTTTTCTTTGTTTTTCTTTCCAGTTAATGAAAGTCACATCGTGGTTCAAGCTTTGCGGCTGAACACCACATCAAAGCTTACATTTGCAGACTGCACACGTTTTGATGAACTGGTTAAAGATGTATTTCCTGGCACTGATTCTAAAGATGTGGAATATGCTGAGTTAACTGCAGCTTTACAACAAGTCTTTGAAGAAGCAAACTTGGAAATTATAAGCACACAGGTAACATCAACTACAGCAACAAAACAGTATTATTCTGAATTAGACCTGATTAACATTACATTAATTTGACTAGTTTCTGTTTTCTTTTGAAAAATCTTTTATAAAAAAGTGAGAATAACTGGTAGTTAGGTTCTAATTACACATATACAAAAAGATGTGTGTTTGAAGCATGGTAGATCAGTTATGTAATTGAAAGAAAAATAGTGCAAAGAAAATTAAGATGTAAACATGTGACACACAGTTTCATTCAAGCCGGGTACAAATGCCAATGAATATTTTATACAGTGAAAGAATGAAATATGTGAATATTTGGTTTTTGCAAGCAGTTCGCTGTCTTGTTTTTATTTATTGTCGAATTGGATGAAGTTTTGTGACTGAAGATTTGTTAAATTCTCATTAAAAATATGCCCAAAGATGGCTATTATTTTCGTATTAGTAATTTAGTGAAAGGCTTCTAACATGTAAAACAAATTCATTCATAAACTTCAATATCATAATTTTAATTATTCCTACAAACATCTGTTGTTTAAAAAACAAAAATTATAGAAAGCGTCTGCATGTAAAGTAAATCACAGAAATACTATAAAAGAACATGTTTGAATTAGCTTTACAATGTCACATAGCCATTGTCTCTTTCATTGTCTAGATCAAGAAGGCTTTGGAGTTGTATGAACAGCTGCGTCAAAGAATGGGTGTAGTTATCGTAGGTCCAAGTGGTGGAGGGAAATCAACGCTCTGGCGCATGTTGAAGACAGCCCTTGGTAAAACCGGCAAAGTAGTGAAGCAGTACACAATGAATCCCAAAGCCATGCCTCGGCATCAGCTCCTGGGCCGTATCGACATGGATACCAGGGAATGGTCTGATGGAGTGCTTACCAACAGCGCTCGGCAAGTGGTGCGAGAGCCCCGAGGTACGTCTGAGCGGGACTTGCAGATTGTTACACTGAAATTGCTGAAATGGTTCCTTTTCAGGTACATCTTTATATTGTGTTATTATTTGTGGATAGCATAATGTAGGATAAACTGGTAACAGTTGTAGGCAAAAGCCTCAGTACATTCTTTACAGATTTTGTGATAAGAAAGCAAAAATAGGCAGCAGAAGGTAAAGCATATGAGGAGTGTCTTCATAAAACTTCAAGTCATAATGAAGAAATAATGATAAATAGTGTTAAGATAGCAAGGGGCAATATTTTTAAACTGTTTTTCTTGGGTTTGATATTTTATTTTTGTGTCTGGAAATAGATATTACTTCATGGATAATTTGCGATGGTGATATTGATCCTGAATGGATTGAATCTTTGAATTCTGTTTTGGATGACAACAAATTGTTGACTATGCCCAGTGGAGAAAGAATTCAGTTTGGTTCAAATGTCAACTTTATATTTGAAACTCATGACCTTAGCTGTGCCTCTCCTGCTACAATATCTCGAATGGGAATGATCTTTCTGAGGTAAGTCACAGGAGTATTACATACTTTTAAAGTTCGCAAATATATACTTACTTTTCTTGAAGGGTATTCTCAGGTGAAGGGAGGAGTTGGTTAGTTGCTTACACTTAGGAAGCCAATCACTGGGGAAGTTTCTTTAGGTTGCATATCCCTTCTGTGCTGTTTGTTATAATCTTTTGACTTAAATATCTCAGATTTTTTCAAAAAGACATGGTGAATTCTTTTTTGAAGAACCCAAATACTGCTTAGAAAGTGTTTAAGTATTTTACCAGACTTTTTCTGGAATTTTGTTGTTTATTTAAAACAGTCTATTTAAAGACATGGGTGCCTTGTGTTTTTCTGAATCTTGTTTTGTTTTGACTTAGTGATGAAGATACAGATCTTAATGCTCTAATAAAGTCTTGGTTAAGAAGTCAGCCTGAAGAATCCAGATACAACCTTGAAAATTGGATTGGAGACTATTTTGAAAAGGCTTTAAACTGGGTTGTAAAGAAGGTTAGTAAATGAATACTTAAATTTCAGCTTCTGTTAAGTATGATCTGTTTTTCTAGTTTAGCACTGAATAGATAATTCAGATTAATTTTTGAATTGTAAGTAAACAAAAACAACTCAGTGCTTTTTTGATAGAATTACAGAATTGTACAATATCCTGAGTTGAAAGGGACCCACGGGGATCATTGAAGTCCAGTTCCTGGTCCTGCACAGGACCACCCCAAGAATCAGACCATGCACCTGAGAGAGTTGTCCAAACCCTTCTTGTACTCTGGCACGCTTGGTGCTGTGACCACATTAATGATGCTGTTGCCTTAGTATGCCTAATTCTGGAGCTATTTTAATAAGGTCCCAACAACTGATGGCTGTACTTAAAGGTTTGAAACTTTTAATAGCATTTTAACTAGTAAAGACAGATGTTAAGTTTCACAGATTTAACATGCATTTCATTATTCTATACCAGACATTTTTCTATATGTTTTCAGAGATTTGAAAGGCTTGAATATGTCAAAGAAAAGAAAAAACAAAGAAATTATTTTCTGATTGATGTTATTGTCTATCACAGAAAAAGATGGCTAAAATTTGGCAAGTTGCACAGTGTACACTGAAGGTTTTAATAGGTTGAGAAGAAATGTAATGTCATATCTGGAAAAATATTTTGACTATTCAGAATGTTAAATTCAAACAGCTCCCACTAATCTGTCCTGAATTTAAGTATATAGCTTTAGCTCTTTAGGATTCTACTCAAAACCTTAACTGAAAAATGTTTTAGTAGGTGAAAAGTAAGATGTAATTACAATATTAAAAAAAGGATAGTCCGAAACTTTGTATATTTATCTAGATTCTGGGACTCTGGTATGTACATTATGGTAATTGTTCTGTATATGCTGTATTTTCTGAAGGATTCTACATGCTTCCCAGACTTGCCTTCTGGAGGAGTTGGATTTGCCTTGATCAAGTAGCTCATGTGCACAAAATATTTTTTAGGAGACTTCCCCACTGCTGTGGCCAGTGTGCTAGTGTTTAAGAGACCTGCATTGTCTCCTCCTGGGGAGCAAATACGGTCCTGTTGTGTTCTTCTAATCACTTTTCCTTCTAGTTCTTTCACCCATGGCATTTTTTAGACTTTTAAAGTATCAAAGGAGAAACCATGGCATTGTTCCTGAGGCTGCAAATCCCCTTTGGTGCTAAAGAGCAAAATCCATAAAGAATTGGTTCAAAAGAAAGGTTTCCAGTATACAGTTATGTTTATTCCTTATAGATTCTCAAAATCTGTGAGGAAAGTTTTGATTGCTTATCCTAAATTGCATGAACTCATAGTCTGGAATTAAAACCTCCAAATCAATGCTTAGAAATAATTTAATTAATGCCAAGTGAATTTTGTAGAACAGTAGCAGTGTTGGGATCTTTCTTTCATCATTTGTAGAAATGTCAAAAAGCAGTGACTAATAAGTGTGTGCTAGCAACGCATCGCATTTATATTGAGGAATATATTTAAATCTACTACAACTTTCAATTTACAGAATGACTTTGTGATAGAAACAAGTTTAGTCGGAACGGTGATGAATGGACTGTCTCATCTTCATGGGAGTACTGATCGTGGACAGTTTATTATTAACTTGTTACGTGGTCTTGGTGGCAATCTCAGCATGAAGTCTCGACACGAATTTGCAAAAGAGGTAATCTCTGTGCTCTAATTTGATTTTAATTTGTGTTATCTGTAGGGAAATAGCTGAGAAGTAAAGGAATGTTTTATGTGTCACTGATACATTGCATCCATCCCAGATAGCAATCCTTTCGTCCTGCACCAAGAGAGAGTGAAATGCCTTTGTCCATACTGCTTAGTGCAAGGACCCACTGTAGCAGTCTGTGTTTGTCTATATGCATTGTGTGTGTAATTCAGATTTATTTTTGTGGGGTTTTTTTCTGTTCAGAATGCTTGAAATAATAATAGGACTTTGCACCTCATAAGGGAGGTATTGTTAGGGCATTATACTGAGGTTATATATTGTATGCACTGGTGTGGGGTTCTGTCTCTGTGTAGATACTTGAGAGCACAAAGGCCAGGCTAAAGTTTCAGAAAACTATGTGAGTGTACTGGTCCATAATGGCTTGAGAATGCTGACCTTGGAGATGGTTATTTCCACAATCACACTTGGGTTTTGTGTTGGAGGGAGGGAAATACTTTCTTCCAGAAGACAGCCACGAGCTATAATATATATACTGGGCAATTGGTAAAGGTTTAGACTCAGCTCTAGGAGTTAGTTATTCATGCATGTGAATGAGTTACCTCATGATTCTTCTTATTAGGTTGCCTAATATAAAAAAAATGTAAAGCTTTTCTAAACACAGTTTAATTTAATTTCTTTATCTTATGAAAAGTGGAAGAGTAATATATTACTGTTTAGTTAAGGACTTAATCCTAATGTATATGCATGATAAGATTGAATTTTCAAAGGCAGCCTCAGACTATCAAATTGAAGAATTATATGTTTGATTTTACGTAAGTATTCTTTAAACATTCTTTAGACTAGCTTGAAATGGTAGATCTTGTTGTTAGGAGTATGGATTTAACTGAAGTTTTATTTTTATTTTTTTTAAAGATCTTCAGTTGGGCACAAGAGTCTCCTCCTGATCCAAGGAAGCCCCTGGACACATACTATGACACTGACACTGGGGAGCTAATGCTGTATCAGCTGAAAAAACCTGAAAATCTAACAGCTGATGACTTCAGTAATCTCCAGACACTTCCTGTCATCCAAACCCCTGACATGCAGAGAGGTTTAGATTACTTTAGACCATGGCTAGATATTAATAATAAGCAGCCATTTCTTCTTGTGGGTCCTGAAGGATGCGGAAAGGGGTAAAAAATAGTTCCTATTTTAAGTAAAATATACTTCTAGTTGTTTGAGAGAATTTGTAGTATTTTTTTATAATGCTTTTATCAAATGACTTTCTGATAGAATATTACTTGTTTAAGTTAATTAATTAAACAAACTTTCTGTAGTGGCAAATAAGTAAATTCTTATGAAGTTGTACAGGGACAGTTCAGACTGTCACTATACATCTAAGACATCTGAATGTGGCCTTTAGATATGAAACAGGATTTTTGGAAAACCTACTGTCATGGAGCAATAGCTTAGAGGCACATGAGATCCAGTCTCATTTCAAGAGGCTCTAGATGCCTTTTGCAGGCAACTGAATTTAGCACATCCTGTTGCCTTCATTAGATTCCTTATTTGGATGGTTTGGGTCACTATAATCAAGGTATTAAATTAACTGTTTTGTGTGGCTGTATACACTACATTTTCATTGAATTTTGTGAATGGAAAATGTTACAATTTTAAAGGCAAGGCTGTTGAATTCAGCAACCTCAGCTCCACCCGTTCCATTAATACAGGATGTAGTATATGCATTTTAATTCAAAAACTATAAAATGTCTTTGGATACACAGCATTTTAATTTGTTTATGCCTATATGTGTGTACGTTTGCTTTTCTAGGATGCTGCTTCACTATGCATTTTCTCAGCTCCGCTCCACTCAGATTGCTACCATTCACTGCAGTGCACAGACTACTTCTCAACATCTTCTACAAAAATTAAGTCAAACTTGCATTGTAATCAGTACAAACACTGGACGAGTGTTCAGACCGAAGGACTGTGAAAGGCTTGTTTTGTACTTAAAAGACATCAATCTACCCAAACCTGATAAATGGGGAACAAGCACTCTCGTGGCTTTTCTGCAGCAGGTGAACACTTACATCTATTATTTATAAAGACACTCAAGTATACTGGATATAATTTAGTGTACATAGTAAATACCTACATCGATTAATTTCAGAGTTAAAATCCTGCATATATGTTTTGTTTGTGCTTTAATAGACTATGTAGGTGTCAGCCAGAAATAAGATGCCACTTTTATTTGGCTTATATTTATAAATAAATAAAGACAGTGCTCATCTCAGTGAGTTACAATGCAGTAGACATATCAATGACAAGAAAATTACCAGGAGTAGTCAGCATGGATTTACCAGGGGCAAGTCATGCTTGATGAGGGGAGGAGAGTGAATATAGTCTACCTGGACTTCACTAAGACCATTGATGCTGTCTCCCAAAAGATCCTCGCAAGAAATGCTGTTGATACAGGCTGTGTAAGCAGATAGTGAGGTGGGTTGAAAGCTGGCTGAAGAGCCAGGCCCAGAGGGTGATCATCAATTGTATAGAGTCTACTTGGAGGCCAGTATCTGTTTAAGATCTTCATTCATGATCTGGACAGTGGAGTCCTGCAAGTCTGCAGCTGACAGAACTGTGAGGAGTAAGACACCTCAGGCAATTAAGAAAGCAGAAATAATGGTATATTTCTCACTATTTTATTTTATTTTGTATGATACTCTTTTAACTTTCTTTAAATGAAGTATTTATTTAATTATTAAAGGTTCTTACATACCAAGGATTTTATGATGAAAATCTGGAATGGGTTGGTTTAGAAAACATCCAAATTGTGGCTTCCATGTCAGCTGGAGGAACATTAGGAAGACATAAACTTACCTCCAGATTTACTTCTATTGTCCGTCTGTGTGCAATTGAGTAAGTATCTGTAAATTAGTCTAACTATCAGAACTCAGGTTCAGCCTCTCTTTATAAGGACGTCTTGTCAACTTAGTCATTACAAAGATGTGGCTGTTCTAGTCTTTCCTCTTTTCTCACAGTTTGTGATTGTAAGATTTGGTGCTATTTGGTGCCTGCTGCCACCAAAGTCCAGCTAAGAGGAATCTACAGCTGCCTGTTGATAATGAAGTGTTTGAAATATGTTTCCTATTAGATAGTTTTGCTTTCAGTAAACTGCTTTGTGCAGCTTTATGTTAAGGTGGTGTTCGGTTAAAAAGTTAGAGGTATTGAAGTTTATTCGTTTGTTTTTAAGTTTGACCATATCAACAGATGTATTTAGAGAATTTCTGAAGGTGGCCTATTGCAATAAAGTGATAATTTTACTTAGCTGCTGGATGGAAATGCTATTCAATGAAATTTCTTAGTAATTGTGTATGTAAGTTTAACTCAATTTTAATTAAATAGAAAAAATCCATAATTATTAGTTTTTTTCCCTTTTTAGCTATCCAGAAAGAGAACAACTGCAAACTATTTATAGTGCCTACCTGGAACCCGTACTACAGAAAAACCTAAGGAATCACCCTGTTTGGGGTTCTTTACCAAAAGTACATCAGCTAGCAGGATCTATGGTTCAAATCTATGAGCAGGTATGGAAACGTTTTTTCTTTCTTCAAGGAGATGGAGGATTCAGATATTTTATTACAAATAATTAGCTTTTAATATTCACAAGTGAGTAAAAAGGTTTATCAGTATTAAAATCTAAGTTTTTATATTTTTAATAAAGTTGATATCAATTTTGGAGCTTCTTATTTTCAGAGAATCCTAGGTATTAGAAGCAAGTGGAGTAAGCAGTAAGTGCTCTTGCATTCCCACAGATTTATTTTAGGGTTTTGGCATGCATCTTAACACTTCTATACTTTCAGTTCCTGATCTATAAAATGTGTTTTCCTACTTAATGGATGAGGAGACAGTGCAAGAGTTTGTTGTGTGCCCAGTTATTATGGATGCTGTTATGAACAGAGAAGGAGGTACGAAGGTGGAGTCCTTCACAAACATCAAGGACTACATCAGGTGTTTTGAACTGAACACAAGTTCATTTTAGCCTCCCACTTGAAATTTTATAGACTTCTATCTAGCAAAACACTTAACTACTTGCTGTTCTTAATCAGTACATAGCCTTACTGGGGCAGGTACCGTGTGGTGCTTCCTGTAGAATATATGTGGGTGCTTGCTGTAGAATGTATGAATGTCCCCATCCAGGCAGAAGCATGATACAAACCTGATCTTTATGACTGGAATGTGTGTTAGTCACTGGCTGGCATGCACCTGTTAGCAGGAGTTTCCTATGACATTGTCAATGTATTCTGAGAAATCTGAGTTTAAATCTCATTACACAGCGATCAAATAACTGATGAAAGCAGCTATTCTTTAAATTAAAGATGTAGTTGTAAATTCAAATATCCACTCTGGGAGAAGAGTAAGTGTGAAGTATTTTGTAGTGAGAAAGCATTACTAATTTAGGTAGGTTTTAGTGAGAAGGTGTTAATAATTTAGGTAGGTTTTTATTGCATTTCAGTATTGCCTTTGTGTTTTATATAGGTACTGTTTTTAAAAATACATGTATTTTGTCTAATAATACTGCACTGGAAGTCCTAGGTGAGATGTGCAGTTGCTTCTATCAAAAATGGTACAGAAAAAATGTTCTGAGAAAATATTTTGTGGTCAGAAAACAAGATTTAAACAAGGAGTGCATTCATAAAATATCTAAATGTACAGCAACTAGAAAACTAATTTATCTGGTACCTTAGAAAAAGTGCGTTACATTTTACAATATAACTTTTTTTCCTTCACTTAACTCTCATTTTTAGGTACGAGCAAAATTCACAGTTGATGATCACAGTCATTACCTTTTTACGCCCTGTATTCTTACTCAGTGGGTTCTTGGTTTATTCAGATACGATTTAGAAGGTGGTAAGTCACTTACTTGGCTTTCTTTAATAAAGCAGTTCTAAAATGGCCTACATTATTATTGATATCAGTCTTACTGTTGGCTCCACATGTGACTCATGGATCTTTTTAAACTGTGGACTGTCTGTAACTCAGTAGAGGGAAAAAATGCTTGACAGTTCATTCCATAACATAAAAGTTAACAAGTTTAAAAAAATCCAATGGTGTTTTAAAATATGTGTGGGAGCTACTTATGGTTTTAAGGGAAGTTAGTAGGTTGGGACTGCATTCTTACTGTGGGAACTTGAACTGTGCCCGCTACTCCCCACTGTTTTGTTCTGTGATTTTTGGTTTGTGTTGGGGTTTTTTTTGAGCATATGTGTTGTATTCTGGATTCCCAGAGCCTTGCCTCTCATGCTTGTCCTGCTATACCTGGTTGTATAAACCTGGTTTATACACATCCTTCATAGGCTGCTTTCTAATCTTGTTTTTGTCTCTGAAATTGGTATTATTACTAGATCATGAGCAATTACTCATTATGTTTTAACTCTTACATTGATTAAAAGGTTGCGTAGAGGGCTGCTTCAAGAGGATAAAAGTGATAAGAGTGTTGTGCTCATTTTCCACTTATTTTCTGGCATCATGAGATGGTAAATGCAGCTTGAATGATGTCAGAAAAGCTGCACTGACAAGCAATGAATGGGTAATCTTGGCCCATTTAAGGACTTCTTTGTTGTATCTACTGTTGACATGCATGTGCTTTTCCAGTGATGAGCAACACGGCTTGTTATTTACTCACCTTCCTTTTTACTTTTGTGAGGAATATTTAAGATTTGGAGTCTCTAGTGGCATTTTCTAATACATACTTTGGTATGCATGTTTTGGGTATCTATTCTTATTTTAGTATTTCTTATCAGTCTTTCTCTTCCCATTTAAAAATGTCTTCTGGATTTTCTTGGTTTCACTGCCTGGAAATTTGACTTTTAATTTTAGCTTTGCGTGCAGCACCTTGTTCAGTTTTGTTAGAAGCTGATGCTTGTTTTAATAGAGAGAACTTGTTTTAATAGAATATATTTCATTTTATCTTGTAAAGATCCATAAAGATATTATTAAAAAGCACTTCATAATGTTTACTTTTTCTCTTATTTCTTCCTTACCGATGCTTTCCTGCTGGTATGTAATTTCTCTTGCTCTTTTTCAATTTCATAGTTTGAAATGGAAATTTGAAAATTTATTATAAATATATAAAATTAATTCTCTCCTTAAATTTTATAGGTTCATTGATACAAACTGCAGACTTTGTATTGGAAGTTCTTGCTTATGAAGCACGTCGCTTGTTCCGTGACAGGATTGTTGGCATGAAAGAACTTCATGTATTTGATAACATTTTGATCAAAGTGTTTCAAGGTGATTGGGGCTCAGATGTTCTGGACAATATGGCAGGGAAACCATTTTAAGCATACCACACAAACTTGAAATACTTGTTTAGGTATTTCTGCCTAATCAAGTTAGATAGCATATGAGTTGAACATAGAAAATTTTGAATGTTTCCTTTTATTTTCACAGATACCTTTTATGTAACGTGGGGAGCTTGTCAAGAGGCATATATCACACCAGGACAGGCACTACCACCACATGGGAGGCCACTTGGCAGGCTAAACTCAACAGACCTGAAAGATATTATTCAGAAAGTGAGACACGATTAAAAAAATATTTAAAGCAAGGATTCACAGCAATGATTCTAGACAGTTTTGATGGAGAGTAACATGCAAGCACCAGGTTTTTGGTGGAGGCTGCTTCTTGTTCAAAGAATCATCGTTTGCGTTTGGTGAAGCGAGGGAAGACTTGTGATGTTTTGTGACAGGCAGTAGGAAGTATCATGTAGCAAGGTTGCTTTAATGAAAGGGCATCAGTTGCATTTGCTGCTGATTTACAACAGTTTGATGAACCAACATTTTGAGAAACATTTATGTCCATATATATTTGTATATTGTTTGAGTACCTAAGTGTTTTATTAAATGATTACTTTTCTAATTTGTAATTTGGTAACATAATTTTTGTTTGAAGAGATGCAGATGGACTTTTTGGAGATTTGGCATGCTTTTAAGCAGTGAAGTACAAAAAATGAGCTTGATGAGGAAATGCAAACATTTTAACTCTTCTAGGCTATCTGGTTTTTAGGATGAGAGCTTTGAGATCGTCACCCTTAGTCATAGTGTTTGACGGACTGCTCTTGCAGCTGGGAATCTATTCCCTCTCCTTAAGTGCTTACTTGTGACCAATACACTATATGGCAAATGATGAAATTCAATAGCCTCAGTAAGCAGGGAGTTTGTTGGTTTTGGTTTTTTTTCTGACTACACAGTTATGTTGGGCTTCAGAGATAAGGTTTTAGTAAGTATAACAATGTCAGAATTTAATCAAAGGATCTGTTATTGTGTGTTTCACTAGGAACTTCCATAATATGCAATTATGCAGCAATTAGGTGCCTAAAACACTCTCCTGAGTTATTAATTAATTAATCTGTAGTCAGAGACACAGCTCAGACTTTGTTCTGGTCCATTATTCAATTTTAATTAGTTCAGTGGTAGATTCCTATTTCAATATATCAAAGACTTCCAGGGTGTTCTGGTGCTGGGTGTAGAATATGTTCATTACTGATTTATTCATTACTTGTGAAGGGTATGCGAGGTATCTAAATTCTGTCACAAAAATAATTTGTTTGGAATGAAGAGCAGTGTGGTCTCTAAAGCTTTTAAGCCCTTCTTTTCTAAACGTTTAAATGTTGGATGTTTTCATATCTCACTGCTTTTATTTATTATTAATGATGAGATTTTTTTTCTCTTTTTTTTTAAAATAGGGTATCATTCATTATGGACGGGACAAAAAAGAGATAGATATTTTACTGTTCCACGAAGTCCTCAGTTATATGTCCAAAGTGGACAGAGTGCTAAGTTTTCCTGGAGGATCACTTCTTTTGGCAGGACGGAGTGGTGTAGGTCGTCGGACAGTCACCTCTTTAGTTAGTCATATGCATGGAGCTGTTCTGATTACTCCCAAAATTTCCAGAGGTTATGAGCTGAAGCAGTTCAAAAGTGATCTTAAATACGTAAGTCACTCAGCTTCTTCTATTTTGCAATGCTGTAGGTGTATGTTAAAGAAAAAAAAAGAAATTTTGAAGGACACAAAAGGTTGTGTGAAGAGATATTTTAAGAGAAGAAAAATTGCAGTCTAAATGAAACAAGTAATTTTTTAGAAGTTCTCACTCTAGATGTGTATACTGTTCTTTATAGTAACTAACTGAAACTCCACTTTTTGGAATACCAGAGCTCTTCTTGAGTGTTGTAGAATTTTTAAATATGAAGTTTATGTGAATACTAGAAAGGCTTTTTCATGTATATATTTCCATATTGATATATACTTTTATTTTCTGTCTCTACTATGATCCGCCAGTTAATAGTAGTTGAATCAAATAAAATTTTAGTGATTGATGAAAGTGTACATATTATTTAAAACCAGATGCAAACCTTGAATCAAGTGTTTCTCACTACCTTCAGCAATGCTAAAGAAAATTGTAGATCTATGCCTACACAAAAGAGTGATACAGTTCTATCATTGAGTCATATACATAAATATACTCTATGACAGAGGCGGTTTTAATTATTTTTTCATTACTAAGATGTGTATCTAGGTAAAATGTTCTTTATATTTGGTATCTCATATAACTGCATCACCTAGAAATCTTTTGTAAGTATGCAATAGTGTAGATGCTGTGGAGAAAATACGTATGTAATATGTAGTCAGGGAAAGATTATGATCCTTGTCAGTCCCTTCCAACTCAGGATATTGCATGATTATCATTCTCTTATGATCAATACATATATTCCATACACTGAAATCTAAATGTCTTTCCTGCTTCTAGGTGATGGAGCTTGCAGGCATTGAAGCACAGCAGGTGGTATTGCTGCTCGAAGACTATCAGTTCGTTCATTCCACATTCCTGGAGATGGTCAACAGTTTGCTGTCCTCAGGTGAGTCAAGTCCAAAGAGAGTATGGTACTGCTTCAACCACACAGAATTAGCTCAACGAGGCAGAATTAGATGATGTTTTCTAACTTTATGTCTCTATCAGAAGGTTTAGTTAGCTTTCTATGCTGTTTTAGCTAGAGTCCTTGCATGTGAGAACCTGACTCAAAGTTCAATTAGCTGTCTTTTAAGGTACCCTATAGTACAGGTGCTTTTAGTTCCCCTAACTTGTTTCAAAGGAGTTCTTTATAACAATGTAACCACAAAATGAGAATGCATTCTACTCTACAGCTTCCCTTCTAAAATAAAATTCAAAATTGAGAGGTTTCCAATGCTTTACTACATTGTATAGACTGAGGTCTTAAATGAACACCAGCAGAGCTCACTTTTCTGAAAGCAGTGAGATGATAAATAACAATAACAAACGTAACTTTATTTTACTGTCCAGCTTTGTTCCTGGATCAGAGAGAGGATCATTGAAGGACTGAGTCTAACTTGCTACATGTTTTTTTTGGAACTGCAGTAGTTTAAGAGCTGATTGATAAGAGCACCAGATTTTCCTGTCTCTCGGGTGCAACCCCAAATCTCTTTACAATATCAGATTTTCATTATCCAGTATCAAATCTTTATGTCTGAGGATCTAGACGACTACTCACTTTCATGTTCCTGTCTCCTGGTGCATGACAGTTTGGTTTTATTTGTTTTGTATGAAGTACTGGGTCACTGTCTTTGGGTAGATTTGAAAGAGCTTTTTTCAAACACATTTCAGCAATATGAACAAAGTAGACTGTTAAATAGAATCGCTGTAATTTGTTTTTTTGTTTTCATGATATCATGAAAAGAATGATTAAGTACATGGGATAATACCCATGAAAGTATAGAGGTGAATACTACCGTATTCAAATTCTCTATACAGAGAATTCAAGGGAACCTTTCAAAGGAATTTAAAGAATTAAAGTGTATTTTATCTGACTTAAATTCATTCTTGAAATAGGAGAGGTTCCTGGGCTGTATAAAATAGAAGAATTAGAACCATTGCTATCTCCTCTGAAGGATCAAGCTTCACAAGATGGATTTACGGGACCAATTTTCAACTATTTCACATACCGTATGTCAACAGAGTTATAAGTTATAATTTATTATGAAGTTCAAAAAATGGTATAATAATGGACAAATAATTTCTAACATGGTCTTTCTATTGCATGCAGTTTTAGCTTTTAGTTAGTTATTAAATACCAGGCAGGAATAATGATATTTGTGATATTTGAGGACATAGAATCCTCAGATTAAAATTTATTTTTCTTTCTGAAATTCTGTATTGATGAATTCAATACAAATGTTCAACAAATGTTATGAAATCTGCTGTTGAAAGTAATTAGAAGGAAGAAAGCTTTTGTTCCCTTTATTTTCTGGTTTGTATAGCTTTTATATCTATCTAGTCAGAGATTTCTTCTATTTGTCAATTATACCAAGGAATCACTTTGGATTCTGACTAACCATAAGCAAGTTTACAGATAGGTTTCTTACTTATTTGTGTTTCTTCCTTGGCCCAACAAGAAGATTAAATAGTTTACAAATAAATCAACAAAATAACACAGTCTTAGTAGCAGGCCATGGAACTACTTCAAATTGGTTGTATTGGTGTACCTGAATTGGAAAGAGAATTAGTGGTATCTATTTAAATACTGTCAGCTCTTCAGAACTAAAAAATACACTGTAGTATACATAACAAGAATTCATGATTCTAAATAAGGTTCTGCTTATAAACAATCTTGTCCTAGTGTGATTTGGTGTTACAGGCTCTTCTTCTTTTTCTGAAATTACCTTGTGATAAGTATTTGAAAGAAAGTAAATTATGTTGTATTTGCTATAAATCTACCATCGTGTAGTCACACTTTTATGTACTAAAAATTTAAAATGTTACATTTTCTTAGGGATCCAGCAAAATCTGCATGTTGTCTTGATCATGGATTCTACCAATTTAAATTTCACAATAAACTGTGAAAGTAATCCGGCACTATATAAAAAATGTCAGGTTTTGTGGATGGAAGGCTGGTCAGACGACAGTATGAAAAAGGTAAATTGCATTAATTGTGACTTATTTAAATTATTATTTCTAAATATAACTGAGCTCTGGTGAATAAGGTCAAGATATTTAAAGTTGTGAAGGAATAATTATCACTGTACTTAGTTAATCCATTTGTACACTCTTGCAAAGACAGAAAATTCTGCAGAACAGTCAAGTATTATTAGCATTGTTATTTTATCAGTAGCATTACGTTTTGTTCTCTCTGTGGGCTGACTTGAACAACATGCTGACTACTATGACTCTGATCAAACACAGCATTTAAGAACAAAATACAGACTACAAGCAAAATGTTAAAGCCAATTGTATTGGGTTTGTGTGGCGAGGTTTTGGTGTGGGGGTTGGCCTTCAGGGGTGACTTCTGTGAGAGGCTGCCAGAAGCTTCCCCAGTGTCGGGTGGAGTTAGTGCCAGCTGGCTCCAAGAAAGATGTGTTGCTGGCCAAGGCTGAGCCCAACAGCAATGGTGGCAGTGCCTCTGGAATAACATTTAACAAGTGGAAAGAAATTACTGCACAGGAGCAACTGCAGCCAGAGAGAGGAGTGAGAAAACATGAGAGAAACAGCCCTGCAGACCGCAGGGTCAGTGCAGAAGGAGGGGCAGGAGGTGCCTCAGGTGCTGGAGCTGAGATTCCCCTGCAGCCCGTGGTGCAGACCATGGAAGGTCTGCCCCTGCAGCCCGTGGAAGTCCACAGTGGAGCAGAGATCCGTGTGCAGCCCATGGAGAAGCCCATGCTGGAGCAGGTAGAAGCACCTGAAGGAATCCGTGACCCTGTGGGAAGCCCGTGCACATATATGCATGTGATTGTCACACAAAACAACACAAACAGAGCCCCTAAGCACTAACATAAACAGCACCAGCACAGCATTTTCATCATCCTGCTCCCCTCTCTGAGTGACTGCAGTGAAGGTCAATTAGGGGGCAATATTTACATGGACAGAATGTGGATTAAGACTGTGTTATTTCCTCTTGAATTGTATATACTTTTAAATCTTCAACATTTGTGCTATTGTTGGAATCCTCTGAGAATTAGTTGCTCCTTCTTACAGCCAGGAAAATCTCTCCTGCTTCAGAGGATAGGAAGTTATCAGTGACATGGAAGGGCAGAATTTATCTTTCTAATGCTAAAAATATTCTGTGGATTCCTTATTCTGACTAAGTGCATCATTTTTAGTCTTTTCAAAAGAGAAGGTAGATTGAAAGTTTGTGGGTTTTAAAAAAAATTTTAACTCAGATTGCCATTGTTCATAATTTTCATGCAAAAAATTGTGGTTTTTTTAGATACCTGAAATGCTTCTGTGTGATTCAGGTGAAGAAGAAAAGACTGGAAAAACACATAAGGAAGTTAAGAAAAAACATTCAGGTAATATTTAGGTAGACCCACTAATTAATAACTATTCTTGTTATTAAACACTTGATCCCGTGTTGGCGTAGATAATAACATAGATACTTTGAGTATGTGTTTAGTAGCATCTTCAAAGACTTTGGTGTTGTTCACATGGCAGTCATTTTGCACAAGGAAGCATTAGTCTGGAACATACATCCTGGCTGATCAAATGCAGTCTCTTCTGTCACAAGCAGTCACTGTGTATATTCATTTTTATAAACTGATTACCTGTATCTTGTTTTGATCTGTGTCTTCCTTCTATGTGGATGTTATTTCACAACCTGAAAATTTGATGTTTTGAGAGTTTTTCGGTTTATATACTTTATTGTTCTTTTTGTAGATTTGCTCAGTTTAATAATTTCAAAAACTAGTTTCTTGTAAGTAATGCCTCTTTTTCAGAATAATTTGTTTTTATAATAAGACTCCAAATTTAATCATGTTAAAAGTAGGGTCTCAAACATAATCTAAGAGACCAGTGCCAGCACTCACTTGCAGAATACTACTTTTAGCCACTTTCTATAAAAGTAGCACTTAGAGGTCATGGAGCCAACAAAATATAAGATGGTAAGTGGTTCACTTGGCGTTTCTTGTTTTATATTGCTTTTTAAGAGGCATTCCAGCCAATGAGAATAATGACCAAAAATAGTATTTAGTGTTCACATTGCCATCCTTCTTTATCCTAGATCATTGTACTTAATCTAGGCAGCAGTACTTATTAGAGGCATTCATTTATATGTAGATATGCTTTAGCAATTATTTTCTTTTGTAGGGTAATGCAGTTTATTCTACAGTATCTCTGGGCTTCTTTTGAGAAACTGTTCGACAAACTGAATGGCAGGAAAACCTTTTAGTTTGCCTGTCATCAGAGATAAGGGAGAAGACAAAAACACATGGGCTTTATTTCTTAAAAAGTCTAAGTATTTTAAAATTCAATTTTTGTAGAAGTAGTTTCTTATATCAATAGCCCTCAGTAATCTGCAATTAATTTTGCTGGCTTTTCCAAACATCAAGCAATTTCAGTATATTTCTTTCTGAGAAATAGGCATTTCAAATGTACTTACATGTTGTTTCCCTGAGAGTACTTTAAAAAGGTATAGTCTTTGTGCTATTTGAATACCCTTAATTCATATCTCAAAAAGCAAGCATATTCTGTTGCTCTTTCTTAGTTATTTTAATGTGAGATAAAATTCAGTATAATTTTATCTGTGTAACAAATGATGTTGTACAGGTGACTCTGATTTTCTGAAGTCATTTTTGGCAATCCATGAATCATGCAAAATATATGGAGCAACGCCTAGCAGGTATATGACATTCCTGCACGTATACAGTACCATCAATAACAGTAAAAGAAGAGAGCTAATAAAAAGGCAGAACCACTTGCAGGTATGTGTTTAAAACACTTAAAATATTGCTTTTCAACATATTCTTGCATTAGGAAATGTCTTGTGTATAAATGAGCTGTTGCTGCTAACGTTGTTACGTGATGTGTCCTCTATTGGCATATGCTTATGCTGTGGTTTCAAGAGAGAAATAGTATCAATCTTAATGCCCTTCTCTGTTCAAGTGCCTGAAAGAGTGAAAAGAGGTTTTCTTATTTTTGTTAATATTTTTCTTCAAGAATGTATCAGACTGGGCATGTTTTCTTGGAAGAGTAAAACATACTTCAAAGCACTTTTAATTTTTTCTCCCGTGTGTATTGGAATTGCGTTGCTAAAAACCCATCATCTTTCCATTAATATAAGTCCTGCCTCTGCTTTTATAAATGTTCCCTTTGTAGCTCCGTATTCCATCCCTTTCTTTATATCTTGACAGCAGCTTCCTGCTTCATGTGATTTTATTGTCCTTCTAGTTCAACAAATTGTTATGCTCTACGTTAACCTCATGGTGCTCTTATGTAGCTTTGACCAAGGTTCCCTGTGTTGTGATTTTCTTTCCTTTTGTATTTTGGATTTGATTTTGAATTCCTTTGGCACACATCAGCCCTTTGGACAGTTGTAGCCCAAATGCAGTTCTTCTTGCGGGTGTTGCTTTACTCCTGTGCTGTACATATAACATCCTTATTCTTGAAACCCATTTGGTATCTTTCCGGTCACACCTACTTCCCTCCCACCAGTATATTTTGGAAAGATCTGTATGGTCCTTTAGGACAACTTTTATCTTTACCTTTCTCCCACCCCTTTCAGCTCCTCTTCTCTGTGACCCTTGCTGCTATTCAGAACCACACTGTCAATCTGTATTTTTTGATTAAAACACTTGTTAAAACAAAATTACTTCTTCGCCTTGTATTCTGCTTTGCTTTTATTCTGCCTGCCAATACTTTTCCATCACTGTAGTATGCAATTTAATGACATTTCCATTTGTAATAATAGAAATTGGTTTTTCAGTTTATTTAGAAAGTAAATGGGTTTTGTTTGTGATAAACACTCATTTAGTTGTTAAATGCTCTGGTTAAATAAAGGTAATAACTTACATGAAAATTAGAGATATGTATATTAAATCAAAACATCTTCCAGGTAATTTTTTTTCAAACATATCTTTACGTATTGGTATTATATAATTAGCATAAAGTAAACAATGTAGAAAGTGTGAATAAAGAAAATAGTTAATTTAAGCATAATTGAGACTTTATTTTATATATGTTTTTTAGAGTGTAAAATATGTAGAAATCAGATCATCTATTTAGTTTAATTCTGTTTAATTTTTATAGATTTGCTTTTAGGGGAGATATAGTTACATTGAGTTAATATCAGTTAACTGAAATGCTATTGAACTGTTGGGAAAATGATTATGTGCTAGTTGTTGTTTCATTAAGAGTTTATTATTTTGAGATTTCTTTTTTAATCTTCTTGATGTAGTAGTAGATTTTGGAACGACACATCTGGAAGTGCCAGATCTCATTTTTAGGTTAAGTAATATCAAGAAAATGTGAAAATTAATAATAATAAAAAAGAAAATTAGTTTACATTACTCTTAGTTTGCCCATACTATTTATAGCAAACTTTAATTTAAATTCACTTGAAATTTGTTGCTAAATATCTGCTTCCTGTAAACTTTTATAGGCAGGTGTTTCAAAGCTGAATGAAGCTAAAGCCCTGGTAGATGAACTGAACAGGAAAGCTGAAGAACAAAGCATTTTACTCAAAATGAAGCAGGATGAAGCTGATGCTGCTCTTCAAGAAATTACAGTATCTATGCAGGTGGTGTATGCAATCACATCAAAAGTGGGGGAAAAAAAAGAGAAAAAGCTGTTTTTCTATCTTTTGTCTCTGTAACTGCCTATGTTTTGTGTTCTTTTCAACCGTTACAAAACCTGATGCATTTACAAGAATTTGCCTAAGGGAAGGCATGAGCCCAGAGGCTTGAATTAAGTTGCAACAGGACCGAGGATTATGTAATTTAAATCAGGTTAGAACTGGTTGAGTAGGAAGAGATCAGTGCAAGTTTTGTACCTGAGTAGTGTTCACTGTTGTAGTTTAGTCTGTCTGAAAGTTTTCCTAGAACTTTGTAAATCCAAATTGATCGATTTTATGTTTATCCCAGATAGGACCGTCCAATCAAATACTTACAAGTAGCACTATTTTAAGTAACAAATACCAGGAATTAAATTTGTGGACTATTAGAAAGCATGTATTTCATGAGGTCTGGTTCTCAGAAGTTAACCTCAGAGAAGGTTAGATAATACCCCTATATTCATCGCTCTTTGAATTTTTGTTCTTCAGCTCAGAGGTAGACATTTTTTTCAAAATTCTATAATTTTCTTTAGTAGCGTTTTCTCAGTCAAGTAGAATAATTATGTAGAAAACAGGTCTCTACATTGATGCTTCCTGGAATTATAAATGTAGGGTAAGCTATAATGAGTCTGCTGTTACTGCACTGGGTTGTTTTTGTTACTGGTTTAATCTGGTCAGTCTGAAGCTCGATGTCAAAGACATTCTCTGTATGCAGTAGAGTAAATGCCTCGTTTTCCAAACCATTTGTTTCACAGGACTGTAAAGTTGCATTACTTCCCATCTTTGTAAGTCTCTTCCTGTTGGCAGTTTTTAGTGCCCTGGGGCTCTATCTACCTGTTGTACCTGAATGTGAATAATGATGATTGGCTTGGTGCATTGATGATTTCAGTTTTAAATCTGCACCTGCTGTTGTCCAGTAGAGTTACAGGTATGTGGGTAGCACATACTACACTGTAGGACAAAATAGGCCAAAAGCAATGAAACATGATGGCCCCACTGACATCAGAAAAATTGCAGTGGAAGTCTGATTATTTAGATTAGCATAAAGTATAGGTGCCTTCTAACATTTTAATGTCACTTTTAATGATCTAGCTTATATAACAGAGAGAGCTCTAATACATATAGACTCTTTTAATCTCCTTTCAGAGAAAGGCTTTTGACCTACAACTGAATTTTAAGGTTGCCTTTTTCAGAGCGATCATTCAGTACATGTTCATTTGCATGAAATGTCTAATCTAGTTTTATGTAGCTAATGTTTTATGGATTTGAATGTAATCTTGAATAATATGCTGATCTGTAGCTTGGGTTAAGTGCTTAGAGGATTATTATTATTTTAAGATTTTCTCTGCTTTTATGCATCTGTTACCTTTCTGCTACATCTTCCACTCAGCTTGACAATTGCTGGTGATGATAATGTGTTATATACTGGAAAAACATACACTCTGGGCTTCATTGTCTTGTGTCTTCTAAATGAACTGAGCCTAGAATATTAGTATTTTATTTTATGTGTTTATACATTTATCCTCAATGGATAAAACACATGTAAGGTCCTTTCTACGGTAGTTTTATATACTAGGTATTAATTGTTGTACTGCAGTGTTTAGGATTCCTGAAGACGGCTACTGTCTGCTGGTAAACACTGGTATGCACAGTACAAATCCAGAAAAAAACCCCCAAAACCCCAACAACTTAAAATATAGAGGTAGGACATAAGACAAGTATAGTTACAGACAGATTGGTACAAAATTACAAGTAAAGAAACCATTCCATGATTAGTAATTCTAGGCTAATAAGCTGTAGTTCCAATACAACTGCTGCTTTTATGAACATGATAGAAGAAGAGTGTTTTAATGGTGTTCTGAAAGAAATTGATATAGAAATGGGAGCAGGACAAAGACAATGACAGGAAAATAGAACTTTCGAATGTAATAAGTATGTTACAGAGGCTGTCACTCATATGCTTTTAGAGGAAGGCTGACATCTTGATAAGGAATGGAGAATCAGAAGCAAGGGGAAAAAAGTCATAATGAGCCTCAAAGATAGACGTACAGATCTAGTCTGTGGTAAAGAAGGGGAAGGACTCACAGTAAAAGCAAATGATGCTTATTCCGTATACTTTATTTACCTAGGCAGCCTGCCTAATATTGAATAGACTCAGATATTTTATTGTAATTGGTATTGTGCAAAATATTATAATGAAGACCAAAAGAAATAAGAGACCTAAAGGAATAAAATCTGTGTAAATTTGCAAACTAAAGGTATTGGTTTTTTTACAGAGTACTAGTGAGCAAAAAGCAGAAATGGAAAAAATAAAACACCGAATAGCAGAAGAGGCTGCAGAAATAGAACAAAGAAAAAGAAAAATTGAAGATGAGCTAAAAGAGGTTCAGGTAAGAGCTGAAAAGGAAAAGTAATATTTTGCAGTCTGATTTTATCTGACTTATGTCCTGCTGTGCAATATACTTTTGCAGAATTTATCTCTGCAATTCTTAAATTTTACTCTAAATTATTTTGATATTAAAACTTTTGTGCCTTAGAAAACAGTATTCCATTTGCCAAATAGAGATTGTCATTTTGGCATTTGTGTTCTATTAGATAGTAATTACAGAAAGACTTTTCAAGCCAAATCTTGCCTCCACCTGCTGTTTCTATGCTGCCATGCTCTACAGCTGAGTTCTGATTTTATGGAATATTTTTCAATTACTCGTATCTTATGTAGACCAACTACATTACGTTGCCTTGCTCAAGCTGGTAATATAGGGCTTGATACTCTCAGCTGAATGGAAATAGTTTAGTGAGAGATAATTTACAGTTATTACTAAGTCCTGAAAAGTATATATCCTAATGACACTATAGCAAACTGCTTGTTCAAGAGATGTTACAGCTGTTAAGCATCAGGTTTTTTGGGAGGTATGTGTGTTCAGTCATTGCTTTTAGTCTGTATTTTTTATCCCATCCATTTTAAATTTATACTAAAGAATAATGGAGCAGTACAACAACGTAATTCTTTTCCTTTTAAATGTCATAGGTACCAAGGAATTATATCCTTGTATTGAAAGTGACATAGAACTACAGGATTAGACCCATTCTGTGGTCTTTGATAAATAAAAAGGATGTGCAAGGTGTGCACAGTCTTTAATGATAATCTGTAACTTTCTTTTGTTTCCTGCTTTGTTGATAAGGGTGAAGGATTTGTTTAGCTACTGGAAATAGAAAGCTTTTGTGGCCTGTACTTCTATGGATGTTTACAAAGAGATCCTCAGTCATGCCTATAAACAGTAATTAGCATCATTATTAAAAGATACCTGTATCACAGTGTCAGGATTATATTATGCTGTTTTATTTGGAAGTATACTTATTATCTCTTAGTGAATATGTGGCAATTTTTTAGTAACTTGTAAACATGAATCTGCATCGATGGTAGTTTCTTAGGTAATAAAGTATTTAAAAAGGACAAGAAACTGTATGAAAACTGGAATGGGAAATCTTCAGTTTCTCATATCCTTATCTCTCTTTTTAATGTGTTTTTATATTTTAAGCCACTGGTTAATGAAGCTAAATTAGCTGTTGGAAATATAAAGCCAGAGGCTTTGTTAGAAATCCGGTCACTACGGATGCCCCCCGACATAATCAGAGACATTCTAGAGGGAGTTCTGCGGCTGATGGGGATTTTTGATACATCATGGGTGAGCATGAAGAGGTGAGAATTTTAGTTAACCTTTAAAATTAAACATTAATTTACAAATGAACTACTTCCTATTGTATTCTGGAATACTGTGTGCTCAGAATTCTTTGGTTTCATATGGAAATAACCTTTTTAACATTTGTTTCTTCTTTACTTAGTTATTTAATTATTTTTACAGTTTCTTGGCCAAAAGAAGTGTAAGGGAGGATATAGGATCATTTGATGCCCGTAATATTCCAAAAGAGATACGAGAGAGTGTTGAAGAACTTCTTTATAAAAACAGAGCATCTTTTGATCCAAAGGTAATTCCTGATTGCATTACCTAAAGTGAAAACAAGACCAAAAAAAGACCAAAAGAAAAGACACGCTTGCCTGGTTTGCCAATATAATTTTTAGGATGAACTTAAGTTGGAGAAAAAGTGATGAATTCTGCTTACAGAATTTGTCAGTATAAAGAGATAAAGGTGTAGCAGAGATTACTCTGTTGCATACTACCTCCAGTGAGAATTTGGTTGGTGAGTGAGAAGGGGTGGGGTGAGAAGTCATTATGGAGTCAAGTACTCAAAGATTTTTCTACTGCTGTAAATTAAAACTCAGACCAAAGAATTGTAACTGGCTCTTCTGGCCTCCTTGTAACAGTAAGAGTCTAATACATCATTCATTAATTTAAAACGTGTTAATTTGAGTTTAGCTTCATAGTTGTAAAGATACCCCTTGTGGTTTTTTACATGGATTGATGGCCTGCAATATGTTCTTAGTAACAATTTAAAATGTTAGTTCAGTAGAAGAGTTGGCTTATTAGCATATTTAAGTTGGTAACTAGAAAATCTGTTGCAGTTACTTATCCTGTATTTATCTCTTCTACGTTATACTTCAAGGACTTTCTTGTAACAACTTTTCATGTACTGAATTTTTCAGAATGCTAAACGAGCCAGTGCTGCAGCTGCTCCATTAGCAGCTTGGGTGAATGCCAACATCCAGTATTCCCATGTCCTAGAACGGATTCAGCCTTTGGAAAAAGAAAAGGCTGGCTTGGAAGCGTAAGTTAGACTCTATTACAAAATAAGTGTTTTTAATTCCAGTGGTGGTGGGTGGAACCAAAGCTGCCAAGGAGTAATCTGAGTATGAGGAAAGGCTTCTTTTCTTGAGCGTGACAGAGCACTGGAACAAGCGGCCACAGAGGTTGTGGAGTCTCCTCTGATGATACTAAAATCACGCCTGGACACGATCCTGCTTTAGCAGGGGGGTTGGGCTAGGTGATCTCCAGAAGAACTTTCCAACCCCAACCATTCTGTGATCCTGTGTGAATTGAAGTTTATTAAAAACAAAAGATAAAAGATAACCTCATCCAGAGGTAATAAAATGTACATACTGAGACAGAAAAAGTAAGTGTGCAGTAGTTTCTTTTTCCTGGAAGCTACGCCTTGGATGTTTTTTGTACAATAATGAGTTACATGTCTCAGCTGAATACTGGCAGGGAGAAATGAGCTTAAAATGTATTCTCTGAGTGAAACCCATGCTATTTTATGAGATATATAGTTCTTCTTATTTCAGTCATGTACCAAGCGTTATCAGTTTGTCCTTAGGATCAGAAAGATAAGACATTGTCTTATGACCATCCATAACCTGAGGAATCTGTACTGATTGTTTTTCCAGGTATTAAAATTCTATATTGGAAGAATTTGTTCTTATCTTTAAGAATGGGGTGTTTGGTTTCCATTTTTAAAACTATGTGATGAGAAGTACTCAAAGTTTTCCGCGTGAAAACATATATTTTAATACAAAACACAAGGAAGAACTGTCTCTGAACCATCTCTATGTAAATTACTTTCCTGTTATATTTGCTCATTTTTTTCCATTTGGGTCCATAGTCTTAAAATAAATATTCCATTTTTGTAGTAATCTCAAGAAAACTGAAAACAGAAAACAGAAGTTAGAGGATCTTCTGAACTCTGTTGGTCAAAAAGTATTGGAACTGAAAGAAAAGTAAGTTTGGTTCGTTTATTTCAAGATATAAAAAAAAAAAATTGATGATTTTACAGTATGAATAATGAATTTTGTCTAAGGAAATGTAACTTCCTGTACTGCAAGTTATTTCCATCAGAATTAGTGATGCTTAGGCTATCTATACTCTCAGTGGAGATAAATACTGTTAGAATACAGTTCATGTCTTTGATCAGATGAAATAAATGCTCCCTAAAAGTACCTGCTTCTCACTACTGACCGTGTTGGTAGCCTTCATTGTAGCCATTGTAGATGTCAAAGGTAAACAGTGTGTTTCTCACCTTCTGAATCACAGGGGACTTCAATGACTCCTTAGGACTTTGGAAACATTCCTATACAAAACTTTTACTGATCACAGCTTGAAGACAGGCAGTTCTATTTCCTTCAGGATGGTCTACTTTTCTGACAGTTAGCTAGTTAGCTATCTCCTTTCTTCTTAGCCTCTCATCAAGTACATGACTCACAGAAGCATAAAAATAGATCTAGTAAACGTTTATACTTTCTCCAAATTCTTTTTCATCCAAGTTTTTTAGTTTGATGTTTTTATTATGTACTTAGTATAGGAGATACTTTTCAACCTGATGTATGTACATATTACTGAAAGTCATGCTTTGTGGTCTGCAAAAAAATAGAGATAATTCTTGTAATTCAGCTATACAGTGATTTCTAATATTAATCAAACTAATTAGATATTGAAAATTACAAAATAATACCTAAACTATGCCTGATTTTTAGGGCATGTTCTTACTTCATATTAGTTTACAAAATAGACTACTGTGCATTGAACTGGAATCATCCATGTGAATTAGTAATATTCTTTTATAAGCATTTAACAGACTAAATTTACCAAACGGTTATAAATGTATGGTATGGCATTGAGCCTGCTGTTGTCCTGAGTAGGTGCGGAACAAAACTTTACACAATCGCTAAAATTGTCAGGCTGTTTAAATAGAAGAAGGAATGATTTTCAGACATTATAGTCTGTATTTCAAATCTATTTTTAAATCTCACCTCTGCATCTATCTAAATTTTGTTACCTAGAAGTCTAACAAGCCCATCAGCCAATTAGAAACAGAAGGGATAAAAAAAAGAACCGCTACAGTTGTGTTCTTCATTAACAATAAGTGAGGCATTCATTACAAATTCAATCAATTAAACTGCCTTGAAAATAACTGTTCATAAGTTTAGTAGTTCATGATAGCAATAACAAAGAGTACTTGTTTTTACAGGTTCCAGAGTAGAACAACAGAAGCAGCAAAACTTGAAGCAGAACTGAGTAAAGCTCAGAAAACATTGAAAGCTGCAGAGGTACTGATAAATCAACTTGATAGGGAGCACAAAAGATGGAGCACTCAGGTTAGTGAAAGTTTTCATAAGTACATCTTATAGCTGATAATTTGAAAATACAATTTTTGCACTTTTTGGAGAGTGTGAGTTACTGCCATACTACATGTCTCCCAGTGTACATTTATTCCATTTCTCATTAGAAAATAAAGCTTTCCTTCTTTCTGAAACTTCTTTTTACTTCAGCATACTTGTCACCTTGCTACCAAATGTGTAATTTCTTTAATACAAAACATACAAAATTCTGTGCTGGTTTTCAATCACAAGAATGTAATTGTTATGGTGGCTGAACATGTCAGCAGTTGGACTCTCCAACCTGAGATACAGCCAAAAGGGATAGATTTTAAACAATCACAGTCTTAAAATGTATCTCCTTTATGGCATCGATGTTGGGAATGCAGATGTAGGTCTACCCAAAATGGTGGGTTGCTTTTGTAGTCTTCACTTAAATGCTTAAAACTTTTTTGCTGCTAAAATAGAGAAGGTAAGCAAGCATATCTTATTTGCTCAAATGATATATTTGAGAGAAACTGACAAGTCTTTGGAGACATGGGCTCTTCTACAGTCTGAAACAAAAAGGGAAATCTCAAGATGGATATAAGCTGAAAATAGCTGTCACCTCCAGAAAGCTGTAAGTAACTTTCACGGGTATCTTAAAGAAGAAGAAATATTCATGCAGAGATACATGGTCCTGTCTCTCCACTAATACTGGAAAAAGCCTAAACAATTAGACTAAATGCCTGCATTTTGAAGAACCAAAGTTAAGGTTAGAAGAATCCTTCTTGTAGGTTGACCACCATACTGGAAAAAAATGGAAGATTTTCCTCCGAAAGTCAGTTTGCAGCTATTCCATCTGCTATAGTAAGGATTGGATATATATGAACCCCAGAATTAAAATGCTTCTAAAAGTGATTCCTCACAGTTTATCACCTTGGTACATTAGAAAATTCAGACTATCTATTAAGTGTATTCTGTAGACTAAACTGACAGCTAGATTAATCAGAAACTCATCCCATAATGAAGACAGTAAAAAGGCAGTAGTTTTTTCCCTTTAGAGTAAGGAAGAAGCAATAAAAATTTGCCTTTTATTTTGTGTATCAGCATTTTTAGTGTCAGTTTTGTTAAAGTTAAAAAAAAAAGGTGACAGTAATTTGAAACCAATTATGGCAGTCACATATGATGTCGATACACTGTATTTTTCTACAAAATACTGGAACATTTCAAAACCGAGTTGACTTAGTGCAGATAAATTATTTGATGATATATGATGAATATATTTTATCATGTAAGTGTGCAGTGAATAAAAGTAAGTATAATAGTTGCATATAGTATTTATTGTCTGTATCTATGTTGTAAGTTATACTTACAGCCTGACTGTGACTAGGATCACATATTTCTTATTTTTCTTACTATAATACTATTTATCCATTTGCTTGTAAATTGAACTGTTCATCAAAGTCATGGATTTTTAGCAGCTACATTCTCAGAAATACCTGTCCAGGCCCTAGCCCAGAGCTAAAAGGAATTTTTCTCATACCTCCATGTGTGTCTTAGCTAGGTGTAGGTACCTGAAATGCGAGAAACTGTCTCATCTGTATTAAAAACGTCAGACAAACTTAATTCTGACATTTTAGTAACTGATGAGGTGTATTAATGCAGTTTTTGTTTGCAAAACACCTATACATTCTGTACTTTTTTGTTTTGAAGGTGTCAGAGATAACAGATGACCTGGCTACGTTGCCTAAAAGAGCTCAGTTAGCAGCTGCATTTATTACGTATCTTTCTGCTGCTCCCGAGGATCAGAGGAAAAACAGCTTGGATGAATGGACCAAATCAGCAGGCCTTGAAAGTAATTTCGTGTGTGTGTTTGTCAGTGTCTGCATGCAAGTAATTAAGCTTGATTGAGGAACTGAGAAATGCCAGTGAGTTCTAATGAACGGTCTCAATTGTCTTTGTGGTCCCAAATGAGAAGAGACGTTTTCTTACTCCATAAATATTTCTACATACTGACAGACTATTTCTTAGAATTATTCAATGAAATTATTAAGATTATAAATATTTATGAATAATTGTATCTTTATAGTCCTTGCTTAAAAAGAAAAGTTTACAAAAATTAATGTGTTCACATTAACTGTTGTAAATTTGCCCGTGCATTCTGAATGTTTCTGCTTTTTCAGTGATCATTTTTATCTGTGTGTTAGCAAAACTATTAAATATTTCTATGACATCAGCTATTTATTAATAATAAGTTCAATAAAAGCAATGAAATAATAGATCAAAGCAAAATCTGCAGACTTGCACTCTGTTAGATGAAGTCTCTGTTCTGTATAGACTGGTAAATGCTTTGAAATTATGCAGACTGTAAATGCTGACAGAAACTTACATTTCTATTTGTCAGAGTTCGATTTACGGCGGTTCCTGTGTACAGAAAGTGAGGAGTTAGTTTGGAAAAGTGAAGGTTTGCCTTCAGATGACCTTTCAATAGAAAATGCTCTTGTCATCTTGCAGGTAAATTTGCTTTTTTGTCTTGTCTTGGAAGTATTTAAATTTTTACAAATTTCAGTAACATGGCAACTTGAACTATTCCATTTGTGTTATTTATTGGCATCACAGAGCACACACACACATAGAAATAAATGCTTATGTAACAATGGATATTTTGTAGCAAAAGGAAAAACCCCTGTTAAAGAAAATACATGTTTTCATTTTTGCTTTTACTGTTTTATTCCATATTAGTCTGTTCAGGCTCAAAGTGTAAATAGTCATTAATACCCGTACAATCAGTGGAAGATTATGCCCTGTGTGTGTTCACTTTGACATATAATTTGTATTACTTTTTTTCTCAGAAAAAGGAAAAGGCTATATGCAGATACCATTCAAGGCCTATATATATAGATATATAGCTATATATATATAGATAATAATACTTGAGAATGGGAAAAGATTCAGTTTTATTATATAGTTATATATAGATATATATAAAATACATAATATACAATTATATATGTAATATTCTAGTCATTTATTAGATCTGCTAACAAGTAAATATTTAATGGCATGAGGAGAAACTGCATTTACTACAGGTGATTTTATTAGATAATTGATGATTCAGATCAGTTACCGATTTTTCTCCAACTTGAATTTATCTTTGTCATCCTCTTTTAGTAGATCTGTATATTCTTTTCTCAGTTTGATTAAAAAGCTTTTCAATAAATACCGTCGTGTACTGTTAAAGCTACTTATATGCTATAATAAAACCTTATTTTCATCTTTTTCATTAGTTGAATAGATTGAGCTCTTAAAAATCTCACAGTGTGTAAAGAGCTTTTTGAAGTACTCCCTCAGCTCAAATAATTTTCTTTGTGTACAGTTTTTTTCAACATCCTTATAAAGCTGAACTTTGACATGGTATTTTACCAATGCGATCTACAGTACAGTTCTCAGCCTTTTGTGTTCATCATCTTTTGATGTTTGAATACTGATCATGTTCCCCTGTTTTTCAGTTTGAGATCTCTGTAGTTACTCAGTTTGGAATACTGGAACTCAATCTAAAAAAAGCCCCAAACTTGTAAATGCTTTTCTATCAGACTGTTGAAAATACATGTTTAAACCTTCAGCAAGTTTGCTGACACAAAACTGGGAGACATGGCTGATACACCAAGATGATCTGAGGGCTGGAGCATGTCTGCTCTGAGGATAGGCTGAGAGAGCTGGGGTTGTGCAACCTGGAGAAGAGAAGGCTCTGGGGACACTTTACTGTGGCCTTTCAGTACTTAAAGAGGACTTTCAAAAAAGAGGGAGAACAAGTCTTTACATGGGCAGATAATAAGAGGACAAGGGAGAATGGTTATAAACTAAATGAGGAGAGACTTAGATAAGATGTTAGGAAAAAATTCTTTACTTAGAGTGTAAGTAAAGAGGCACTGACACAGGTTGCCCAGAGAAGCTGTGGATGCCCCGTCCCTGGAAGTGCTCAAGGTCAGGTTGCATGGGACCGTGGGCAACCTGATCTAGTGAGTAGCATCCCTGCCTGGGGCAGGGGGGTTAGAACTAGATAATACTTAAGGGACTTTCCAATCCAAGCCATTCTATGACTGAGTAGTCTCTGATAGACAAGAGGGTAAAGCTGAAGCCCAGAGGGTCGTTGGCAGGCTGGAGAAATGGGCTGACAGGAACCTCATGAAGTTCCGTAAGGGGTATTACACAGTCCTGCACCTGGGTGGTAACAACCCCATGTACCAGCATGTGCTGAGGGCCAACCAGTTGCAAAGCAGATTTGCAGAAAAGGACCTGGTGATCCTGGTGGACACCAGGTTGTTGTTCATGAGCCAGTAACGGGCCCTTGCCTTCTCCTTGGTATCCTGGTGGTATCCTGGACAGCTATAGGCAAAGTATTGGCAGCAGGTGAAGGGAGGTGATCCCTCCCCTCCACTTGGCACTGGTGAGGCCACACCTGGAATCCTGGGTCCGGTTGTGTGATCCTCAGCACAAGAGAGACAAGGATGTACTGGACAGAGTTGAGTGTACCTTTGTGCCTGCAAAATACTTGTATTCATGATTCTTTCTAAAAAGCATTGAGGTCCAAAACCAGAAGTGTTGTACCTTTGACCACCAGAGGAAGAAAAAGGAAAACTAATAACTTTTCTAAGTTTAAAAGCAGTTGTGAATAACAAAAGCTGTAGATTATACTCATTGAATAGACTCCTGTTTTTAAGAGAAGGTGGAGAACTCTGTAACTTTAGCAGGACAAACATCTGAGAATTTTGGATTTGGGTGCTCTCCTTTTTTTTAAAGGGATAAAATGAAAGACATAAATTTCCTAGTCTGTTATTGTTTCTCTAAACAGTTTGTTAATTAAAAAAGATTTTAAAATATATATTCCCTTAGTTTGGGGAAATAAAAAAAAAAAGATTCTAATTTTATTCTTAAAATAGATTTTAGTAAATATATTTGTATTTCTTTTTCCCTAGAGTAAAGTTTGCCCATTTTTGATAGACCCTTCTTTCCGGGCTACTGAATGGTTGAAGACACATTTGA
The DNA here is from genome assembly GCA_013397055.1 of Pachycephala philippinensis. Lineage (NCBI taxonomy): Eukaryota > Metazoa > Chordata > Aves > Passeriformes > Pachycephala > Pachycephala philippinensis. The sequence continues at coordinate 419,834 of VWZT01010099.1, forward strand.
AGGAATCACGTTTGGAAGTTATTAACCAACAGGTGTAGTATTTACTCTATGTCTTTTCTGTTTGAGCTTTCTCTATTCCAGATTTTACGAGTAGTTTTAAAGGTGTGTGATAGCAATCACCAAAAATGAGTTTATCTTCTATGAAGCATATAATTTCTCACAGAGTTCTAGGTTATTTAAAATTGGAGGGTCAACATCTGGTATTACTTCTGCACGTTTGCCTCTTTGTGCTGCTATCTCCAAGAACGTCATATTCCCTGCTGAAATGAAGATAGTAAAAGATTTTCGAATGGAGAGGTCTTTGTATACTTGGTTGCAATTCACTGGATTTCAGGAGTATATATACACTTAATTCCCTATCATTGTTGTGTTGTATTATCTACATTGGAAAGAGTAAGTTTGATTTCAGTTTGAGATTAAGGTACCTGAAATTCATTGTGCACCTGTAGCTGTTTACCTGAGTAACGAGGCGCGGCTCAGCTGCACACACATAGGCAGGCATCTCGTGCTATGCATAAGTCCCTCCTTGAACCCCACCTGGCCTCCAAATATTGTTTCAACATTATGTAGGTCTTCCACAGATCCCTGCTGGCTCTGTATAAGCCTTATAGATACTCTCTGATGGTAGTAGATAACTTATCTTTGAGTAATTGATTGTTTCTCCTGCTAGCTGGTTGGCCTGATTACCTTTTAGCCTCTGTTGCCTATATTGTCCAGAATCTCTATTGACTAATGGGATATTAAGCACCACACGCATATTGAAACACCTGTTTGCAACTAAAGACTGCATGCAGACCTCTTAATAATGAGAATCCTGTGCTTGGTTCAGTTTTGAGACATAGCTGCATAATAAAATTTGAGTTATGAGACCTGGCCAAGACTTGCAGGTGCACCTGGTAGACACGATGGTGAACCTGCTCTCTTCTGATGCAGCACTTGAAGATCTAGGCATGTTAAATAGGTTTTCTCTATGTCAGTAGCTCAGTAGATCAAGTTTATTTAGACTAACCATTTGTGGCTAAACCCTATAAACATATGCCGCTAATAGGATATTTCATCTATATGACTGATTTTTAGGTTTGGACTATTTGATGTAATGCCTTCCTACTCATTCTGAAGTGTTTACATTTTTCAAAGAAGCATGAATCAGAGGAATGTATTTTTATTTATCCAGGACACCAACTTCCTAACTGCTCTTGAGCTGGCAGTGAGATTTGGGAAAACACTTATTATACAGGAAATGGATGGAGTGGAGCCTGTACTTTACCCGTTGCTAAGAAAAGATCTTATTGCTCAAGGTAAATCACCAAAATCTTTGCAAATGCTTGCTCAAAACTTACGTAGTTTAGGTTTATTTATATAAAACTTGATTTTTCTGAAAACATGAATATTGTTATAGTTTTTTTCCACTGTACTATTAACCTGCTGCTAACACTTCAGTGCATGAAATATGTTGGAGATATGTTCTTATTTAGTAAGTTGAAAAATACTGAAAAGTATTTAAAATTTTTTAAAATTAAAATTGAAATAATGTGTTTTAATCGACTCTTAAGAATTTAGATTTTAGGTTAATTTCTAGGGATGGTTTCAAACACATAGTTTTAATTGGAAACTTGGGCCTTAAATAAACCAGAAGTTACACAGCTGTTTGTGCAAGTAGAAATCAAAGGTTTAGAATGTTGGTGTTCCTGCTTCTCTTGCATTTCTCTGAAACTGAAGAAGACACACAGGTCTGTTCCTGATGTGCCCTCAGAATGGCGAGGGTCATAGAGATCAGCAAAATGGTGGAATTCAGTGAAAAGAATCCTTAACCAATGCAAGAAAAAGGAAAAAACACAACATTTAGGTTTTGCAATATAATATCTCTCTTTTGGACACATAATATGTCCTATCTTACTGTCTATATAACTGCTTTGGACTTAGTTGCTTTAAAAATTTTTTTCTTAATATGAAAAATTGTGATGAAAATTTAGCAAAAATAAATAGTAATTATGAAAGTATCTCAGCATGAATTTTGTTGAATTATGTTGCATATTTTGAAATTATATCAAGAGAACTGGGTGAATTAAAAAATACAGCAATGTGTGTTTTAAATACATTCTAAATTACAGTAATTAAAATAGATTTGCGTTATCCTTTGTAATTGTGTTTCTGCCTCAAGTGGTAATTCCTCAGCATGTAGCACAGCCTCTGCATGTAATTTACTGTATGAACTTTGGGTACTGAAAATAGCTCAAGACTCTTTTTGCTGTCATGTCATCTACTATTGAGATCCAATAATGTGTGAGGTAGCAGTAATTCTTTAAATACAAGTACATGCTAAACAAATGCAAATATTGTAGGATTCTTATATACATTTATCTCCAATATAAGAAAGATCTGTTTAGGGGAAAAGAAAGTGTTATTTTAAATCAACCTTCCATTACAGATGTACTTGCTTATTTAGTTGCATTAGAAGAACACCACTAAAGCAGTGATTCCAGGCATCTGTGGGGGCTTAGGTAGAACACTGTAATGATTTTTTTTCCCCTCTAGCTTCTGCTGAATTTTGGAAAGCTGATGAGATACAGTATGAGAGATGACTATGTCTGCAGAACTGTTGAGAAAGCAGATTGAATTCAAATATACCAGTTTGTTCAGGAAAATTGCTCATAACACTCAGACATCTTCTTTTGCTTGTTAATGAGCTATGTTAATGCCAGGTCTGTGCAGGTCCAAACTGGAGATCTGTTACTGGAAAAGGAAGAATGGGTCACTATTTGAATCTTTTCCATCACTTTACAAGCAAGCATGCACTCCTTCTTTCTGTCAAAATGTGGGTGTGGGTGTCCGTCGGCATTATTTTGCTTGTGATGACTGTACATTTCTTCATTATTTGGAATGAAATGTAAAGAAAAATGTGAACATATATACTGCAGCAAATTCGTCTTTCTACAGGTTCCATTTTCTGTTTGACATTTTTACAACATAGTCCTAAAATTCATTCTGATCTTTGGCATAGAAGCAAAATTGATATGTGATTTTCATCTCTACCAGTGTTTTAGGAAGGGATTTATATTTCTGATCTGCAGTCAGTGCTAAAAATAGAGAAACACCTAAGTATGCCATCTTGGAAAGTTTTCTGGAATGGAAATTTTCGCTTTTCATCTTACAATTCTCTTCTTATTTCTTTTTCAGTATCAGGAGGCAAAATCTTACTCTAATCATGTGATTGTCTGAGTCTATTCTTTTCTAACCCTTCTAGAATGGAAACCTGTTACGGAAGAGGGGGGGCGGGCCATATATGTAGTTTTATTCTGTAACAGGCATATTGAGAAATACTAGGAGTATAAACAGACTGAAACCATGACATAAGATATTTAATAAATCACTTGTTTCTTTCATAGTATGATTAAATTAAATGTTATTTATAATAACACAAATTTATGGGATATTTCTTGATGGAATATTTTTCTTTCATTCTACTGTCTAGATATTCCAGCATCTTTAGTTTCATAGACTTGCTCTATAACAGTTATCATAGAAAATAGTATCTTAATAGAATTATGATTGTACAGCAACATCAACCTCCTGCAAATAAATAGATCCAGAGATGAAATCTAACGGGTTTGGATGAAATTTCAGGAAATACTGAACCATCTTACTTAGCCACTATATAATTATGGCTAGTATGGAGTGGTGTGTTTATAGGTAAAGGAATATGTTTAAATTATGATGAGATTCTTTCACATAAGAGGAATTCTTGAGGTCGTCTTCTGTGGGGTTTTGTCTCCTAGTCATGGTCTGAAGATTTTGAAAAGTCTTTAGTATTACTTCAAGTGCATTTTTTATCTTTCATGCTTTGTGTTCTGGGTAAGGATAATTAAATTACTCAGGTGTATTAAATATTCTTACTATGTAATTTCCTATATTAATGTTATATTATTACTTTTCTGTCTCTAACAATGCAGGTTAGGATGTGTTGCTTAAATTTTTTGAATTTCTTTTTTTTTCCAATCAATTTATAAATACATATTGTAAAATACATTTAGATCCATCGGTCATAAAGTATTACACAAATACCGTTGTTTTCAGATAGTTTTAGAATGTTCCAGTCAGAGTGAGTATAACATCTATTTATTATTTACAGGACCCCGTTACGCTGTACAAATAGGTGAAAAAATGATAGATTATAATGAAGAGTTCCGTCTTTTTCTGTCGACAAGGAACCCAAATCCCTTCATTCCACCTGATGCTTCTTCAATTGTTACAGAAGTAAACTTTACCACAACAGCAAGTGGCTTAAGAGGACAGGTAGGCATTTAGAATAAAACCAGCGTATGTCTAGTGAACATGCATAGCTGCATCCAGCATCTGGAATAAACCCTATGGTGCAGTTTGTGTTAATGGTTATGGAGGTATTTTCTAGCTCACAAATATAAATAGTAAAATTTTTATGCACTTTGGAACCAAGGAGTAAGTCCAGTAGAGAAAATGAAAATATTCTCATTGACTTCAGTTGCAACAGATTAATTGCTAAGCCTTTGCTTTCTGTTCAAGATGCATTTATGGTACCGTGGAAACATTTCTGTTATAGCTCTCCAGTGTCCTACTTAGAGAGTAATGCTGGTACCATCAAGATACTTTGTGTATAGAAAAAATGTAGTGAAACCAAAATACTGTGTATTTTATTTCCTTTAAAATGCTAGTAGCTTTGGAGATTTTCTCTATAAAGTCTAGAAATCAAAATGTAACATACAAATGGAAGAAAAAAAAAGAAGACAAATTAAGAGAAGAAAATCCCCTCTTTATTTGGTATGAAACAAGTTTTTCTGTACTAACAAGAGGCTTAGAATGGGCTAGATAAGATGTTGTTAAGTAAGATATAATAAAAAATGTGAAGCATAGATAACCATATGGATTTCCTCCTTCCTCTGGAGATAGAGAATTGGCATCATGCAATGTATCCATGAAAACTGATCCCTCTTTAAGTGGAAATGCAGAAAAAACCCCAACTTTGTCTTTTTGTCTCTCTTTGTTTTTAGCTTTTGGCTTTAAGGATTCAGCATGAAAAGCCTGATTTGGAAGAGCAGAAGACAAAACTGTTACAACAGGAAGAAGATAAGAAGATACAGTTAGCTAAGCTTGAGGATTCTCTTTTGGAGGTAAAACAAATTTACCTCTTTTATATCTGTTAGACCAATAAGATAATGATCACATTGGCATGTGTTTGAATGAGGATGCTGGAAGTGTTGGAATAATGAGCCCTCGAGATTTTTGATTAGAGAAAATAAAGGCATTATTTGCCTGGACCTCTTGGAAGAGTAGAGTAGATAAAAATGTACATATGTTATGAAACTGTAGTATTTCAATACATTAAGCATTTTCATAGTTAGATTTAAATGTATGTATTTGGTGAGCTAGATTTAGGCTGATTTAGATTGTTTAGAAATTTAATTAATTTTAACACACCAAGAAGAGAAAACTTTATTAAAAATGATACTATTTCCTTTTGAAATTATGAGTTTTTAAAAAAGCCACATTTTTAAGCTTGTGAATCATTTCAGAGGATTCTTCCTCAAGTTGAGAAATGATCCTGTGTTGTGAAAACAATAAAAAGTTCCCACTACAAAATGGAAAGATTGCTGAGAAAGACATTTAAAATTTAAACCTCCACAATTGTTTCTTATTAGCAATAAGCTGTAATATTCTCTACAGTTAACATTCCCTATCTTGCATTTAAAATTAATATTCTCGATTTTCAGTTCATCGTTTTGTTTTATTGAAAGTATTTATGCTCAGAAACAGCTGCTCACCTCTATAAAAAAAAGGTAGCTTACAACGAAGGACTGTTTTATTTTTTGTCTGTCTTGCCATGGATTTCACATAAATTGTACTTCATGCTTGTAGGAACGGATCCTCAAACCCTCTATCTTTCTGAAAGGTCAGAGATGCAGGGAGATTGACCTGGTGCCTTAAAACCCTCAGTCTGTAGCTAAGTCACAGAACTCTGCAGTATTGAGTGCAATGGGTTAGCATAAGATAATACTTTTTACAGACCAGACTGGCCATTTATTACACTGGCCCACAAGAGAGCTGGAGAGGGACTTAATACTAGGACATACAGTGACAGGACGAGGGAGGAATGGCTTTTAAACTGCAAGAGGATAGGTTTAGATAAGAGACTATGAAGAAATCCTCTTCTGTGAGGGTGGTAAGGCACCAATTCCTCTGGGAACCTCTGGGAACAGGTTCCCCAAAGAACTTGTGGATGCCTCACCCCTGGAAATGTTCAAGGCCAGTTTGGATGGAGCTTTGAGCAACTTGATGTAATGAGTGCCATCCCTGCCCATGGCAGGGGGGTTAGAACTAGATGGTCCCTTCCAACCCAAACCATTTTATGATTCTATGATTAATAGCTCAGTTTTAGAATTTTGCACATAATTATCTGATGTGATTTGAATTTCCACATTTACAGTCCCTATAGAACTCCCTATTAATTCTCAAATACTAAGCTGAGCCCTTTTTTAAAACTCTGGTGGGGCAGATTTCTCTTACAGGAATAGGGAAACTTGCTCTCCAGTAGGATTCTGTATCCAGATTTGACCATTTTGACATCTTATTGTCTACCAGAAACTGAGGGTTCAGAAATGCAACAAAACAAATTTCACTTTTTAGGACACACATTTTCTGTGATCTTGGAACTCAAAAATCTTTTTCATTTGTCCGATCTGAATTATCCAGTACAAAACTTAAAGTAGTTGATGCCTCAGCTATCTGCAACAAAAAAGCGTCTGAGTACTAAAAGCAAGGTTGATTTCAATTTTAGAATTCAAATCAAATTCAATTGTGAAACTAGCACTGGAGTCAGGATACTCTTTGACCCTGAAGAAAAAAACCTAAAGCTCAGTGGAAACTGGCAGGTGCTAATGGACTCTGTCAACAAAGAAGTCAGTGTTGGATGAGGTGTAGCTAAATTTAAGTTAGTCTTAAAGCAACATTGCCATTGCATCTGAAGTACTGTACTGGATTTTGTACTGGTGCTCTTGCTGTCTCATAGCTCACAGCATGATTCCTCATAGATTAATTGGACTCTTTGAAAAAGCAGGTGATCTTGTCCTAAACTTGTTTCAGGTAGAGAAGTAAGTGCATTCTACTACTCTAACCGGTGAATCTCTGCCTCCAGATATGCTAAAATGCTGTCTTACAGGTGGTTGCTCAGAACTGGTTTGAGTGACAGGCAGCCAATTTTCTATCTGAGTAAAAGAAAGGTATTGATGGGTATTTACTGAAGATTAGTAAAAAAACTTTAAATATAAGTGAACTAGTCAAGCTTTTCCTACTAATTAGAAGTGAAACTAATTGCTTAATTGCTTAATTTAATGAGGAGAGCTCAGGAAACCTGTGGGGTAATCTCAAGGATTTTGAAGTGATCTCTGATTATGAAACTTAAATTGTTGTAATGTGAATATTCATGTCAGTTGGAAACGAGAACTAGATTGTATAGGAGATACTGGAATGCTTTTGCAGGAAAATGAATTTATGAATGACTGTGTGCAGGGAGTTGTTACAAGTAGCCAACTTCAGGTTAAATGGGAAGTTAAACACAAGAAAAAAATACCCTAATCTGTATTTACCATGGGGATTTTAGTGCCTAAAACTCTGATCAGAGAAATCATTCTCAAAAGGCTGCTGATAATCTATGTTTCAAAATCTGGGTTTTTGGAGTATGTTCTTGAGCTTTATTTTTCATACTTCTTTAAAAAACATCTCAGTTTTTGGAGTAACCACCTGTTTTCTAGTACTCTTGAGATGCATTCAATGATTCAGAAATATGTACAGGTCAGAAAGATAGACGGCTTCCAAACTGGTTACTTTACAGGGTTTTTTATTTTTAGTGTAACATAGATGACTTTCTTTTTTCCAGACACTTGCCACATCACAAGGCAATATACTAGAAAATAAGGATCTGATTGAATCTTTGAATCAAACTAAAGCAAGCAGTGCACTCATCCAAGAATCACTGGCTGAATCTTTCAGACTTCAGAGTTTCCTTGATAAGGTAGAAGAATATTTTAATCTTTAATACTGTTTTTCTCCTGCTAAAAATAGTAATCTTTTATCTAGAGAAAATACATGTATCCAGAGGGTTATAAGATGGGTAACACATTAAATTAGGTTTTTTTTGAGTAAATGATATTTGGTATATGCAAGTACATGCAGTATTTTCAGTAATTAAAATGCTTTGTTTTGTATATGCTGAATAGTTAACACTATTTAAAGTCTGCCAGTTTGGATTAAAGGAATTTTGGCAAGTCATGGGTTTTGACTTTATTTTTGCCATCCCCTATTGCAAACATTATAGTTCATATGGATGTTTTTGCTTAATATGCCCCTTGCTGTTGGAAAAGTTTAGATCATTGGTGATGTTATTCATCTGACATCCTCTTTTTGTGACAGATTTCAGAGTTTTCTTCTGTCTTCCATTTGTTTACTTTAAAATTTCCCATTGAATTTTGGGATGTGTTGTGTGATGGGAAAAGACCTTAGTGCCCTAGGGATTAATTTCCAACATGTTCTTCATCATTTAAGGAATTTTTTGCTAAAAATGTTACTTCCAATTTTGAAATCTAAAGACAGTGTTGAAGTCTGGAGTGCCGGTCCCTCAGTGTGGAGGCTTGGAAAGGAGTCGGTTTTCTAAAGCAGTGAGAGTCATACAAATGTTTTCTCGGTGGGATGAGTAAATGTTTGTGCAATAATCAGTAGGTGGCAGTAATGCACCTGCTTTTTTCATGTGTATGTTGTTTTTCTCTGCAGGAGAGGGACGCCTATCTCCCTTTGGCTGAGAGCGCCAGCAAAATGTATTTCATTATCTCTGACTTGTCCAAAATTAATAATATGTACCGCTTTAGTTTGGCGGCGTTCCTGCGGCTTTTCCAAAGAGCTCTGCGAAGCGAGCAGGTATTTTCTCTTCTCCTGAAGCTGCTAATGCTGCAGAAGAATCCATCTGCTTTGATCCTTAGAATTTATTAGTTACTCTGGACATTTTTTTAAAAAACGCTTATGGTAACTGATGATGAAGCGTATAATAAGTAGTGATGCTGACCTGGTGTGCTTTAGATGTTCAGAATACAGGCACATGGACTTTTAAATTATCTTATGCTGTATATAAATCACAGGATTTCTGTACACATCTGAAAGCAAAGTAACTCTTCGTGATTTCGGGCTTGCTCTTTGTCTACGGTGAGTTAGGAAAATGAAGGTTGATTATGACTTTACTGAAGGCTTTATTTAAATAAATTAATAATCTAAGATGCTAATAATGCTAATTTTATCAGCAAGGGTAGAATAAGAAAAGACCTATATTTCTACATGGTTCATTTACCCAAAGGAAGGTCAAAACTTTATCTACTTTTATACAGTTTGTAAGCATGCCTGCAGCCTGTCCTGTTTAAAATGTAATTTTTATTCTTCTGTATTCTTATGCCAGTATACTCTTATTGAAGCACAGAATAAATTTATCCCTTGTCACCTCACTCTTTAGATCTAAATACCCACGCTGAGTAATAGTGCATTTTCTTTTTATTCAGGATCTCAAAAATCCTCTGTATTTTTCATTGTTTCTACTTAGAAAGTCGTTCACCAACCTTTCATCATGTTTCCTTTGGATTCACCTTTATTTTGGCATCTGTGATTACAATACTCCTTCAGCTCCAGTCATTACTAGGAACACAGTTCTGACTATGTGAACTTGCCCTCTTTAAAGTTCCTATTACTTCTTTTCCACAACATGAGGTTTTAACTTCTTGTTCTTACTCTCACACTCCTTCATAATTTTTCTTATTCCTGTCTATAATCTTAAAAAGCTCAGTTTCTGGTTTTGCATTCATTGCTCGCTTTCTTTTTTCCTTGTCCTCTATCCAGTTCTTCATTTTTGCCAAGTGATCTATTAGACATGGGAAAGGTATTAGGCAAATGAATTGCCCACCTGCCCTCCTTAAACTCATCATTCAAATTCCAGCGTGGTAGAAAGGAACTCATACTTCCTGTAACACACTCAATCCCTTACTTCTTTTGTCCTATATTTCAATTTTTTTCCTGTTAGAATTAGTCTTTCAGTGTATGAGCTTTGAGGGAAAGTGTACACTTACTATTTTCTACAATGTTCATTTCAGTTGGGCCAAATTTGACCAGAAGTTTAATAACTACACGTAAGATCAACATACTTGTTTAGTAGTATTAAATGTAGTAAATCAATGCATAAGCAATTTTTTAACACGTGAAAACTATGAAATTTCAATGATATTAATGTTAGGAGAAGAAACTGTTTTTTCTCCGGATGTGTTTCATCTTATACACAAAGTTGTATCATGTTCATAGTCAGAATATGCAATGCCAAAATATTTATTTCTTAATACTTCAGCATGAACTTCCCATTTAATCATGTGCTCATTGATAACTGCAGATGAATTTATTAATACGTTTTTAGAACTACTGTCTCATAGAGTCCAGATTATTTGTGTCATTTTGGTGACATTTACAAAGTACATGAAAAGTTTTTTACTTCCACATGAATTTTTGAAATCTGAAATTTCTTTTTTAGGATTCAAGTAATACTGAGGAAAGAATCAAGTTGCTTATTGGCTCATTGAAACATACAGTGTATGAATATGTTTGTCGTTGTTTGTTTAAGGTAAGATTGTATTTTTTCTGGCTTTTATACAGTGCGCTGGATTTGAAAGTATTCTTTCAGCAGTCAACACCTGATCTACTTCAAATGTTCTGTAATACATGCAAAAAAATGACACTATCAATAATTAACATGCTAAATGAGGAGGACTAAAAATCAGGATATGACCAAATTAATATTGCTGATGCACATTTCTCCACAGAGCTCTACCTCTCTGCCTCATTCTGGCTTCAAAGGCAGTCCTGGGCTTCGCAGTATTCTGAGCACTCTTTTTGCATTTGCTCTTATTTCTTGCATTCCTAAATATAAGGTTTTGTGTGGTTATTTGGGGTTTTTTTTGTATTTTGGTATGGGTTTCTTTTAAAGGAAACAAAAGTGGTTTTGGTAGGTTGATGGTTGGACTTGGTTATCTTAAAATTCTCTTCCAACCTAGATGATTCTATGTTTCTAAAAGTCTTACATTGTGATATTTTCCTTTTTCTTTTCTCAGCCTGTCCCAAATGTCTACCTGCTACCTTGTTTGTTTCTATCTATTCCTTGTTCTTTCTCCATATAATGTTCTTAGTGTATTTGTTCTTTATTTCAGTCAAGTGTCTTTTCACTTCTTGCTTTCTTACTGAAAACCCAGGGAAGATATGCCTTTCATTTTCAGTTTTAATTTTTACTTTCACATGGAACTGTCATAACAAGAGGTGTTTGTCTCATAGTACCAGCCTGAAGAATGCGTAGGAGATCTGCATACATGATCTGAGCAGTACAAATCATGCAAGTCTGTAGTTTGATCTGTGAGAACGGAGAGATCTTGAAAATTTTACACCTCCCCCTGTCCCCAAATCTAGCAATGCTATATTGAGGATATAGGGGTAGCAGTTATTTCTAAGGGGTTTTGTTTATTGAAGTCCAACTGGATTCTCATGGAATAGTCTCATAATACTTAATGTCTGTCTTTGAAGTGATGAGTATGTGAAGCCTTCCACTAAGTCATTACATCTTGTGAATATGGAAGGCAGCTATTTTTATATGTAAGAAAAGAGTAGAGAGTTCAAATGCAAGGCAGAGAAGAGATTTCTAGTAGGGAAGATTTTGACCGCAATCAGATTGGAGTTTGGAAAATACTGAAAGTGTATTACTGTACAGCTTCAAACTAATGGTTCATCCAGCTTACTATTGTGTTCTAATAATGGAGAGAACAAATAAACTCTTCACACCATCAGCAATTCACTGCTAATTCTTCCTTTTATCCATGAAAATTTTTAAAGACTGCTGCGACACTGAGGCATTACTACTGTTTTCATAAAAGGTATAGCTGATATGAGTTTATACTTTTTGAAGCATGTTAGAATTGGAAAGAATGATTTTGTCTGTCTGTGGTTATTATTTATGTGTACATAGGCTTCATGTATACTACTAAATGAAGTGGTGCCAAGAAATTTACCTGAGCACTGGAACTGGCCCACCTTTCCTATTAATTTGTCAAAACAGGTTTAGTCTGGGCCAGTTAGCATTCTTCCAAATGATTCTTGTTCAAATTTTAGATACTAGATCATCCAGGGAGCATCCTAATATGCAGTTTAGACATGGATTTGCTTACAGACCTTGTCTGAGAAGATGAAAGGGTTAAATGGTATGGTTTGTTCTCAGTGTCATATGATGCTCATGTTTATCAATAAAATGAGAACTTCCGTGCCTTGCAGAGTTTGATGCTAATTCCTAGTAAAAGCCTCTTTGTTCTCCACTCCACAGCCCACCTTGAGTTAGTTTTTATCTCTAAGTTGCAAAGGTATGTAGCAATTTTACATTAGGATATATGTCATTAAGTCATTACTACGGAATTAGAGGTGTTTTTTTAATGAAATGTGCTTATAAAACCAGGAATGTGACTTTTGCTGGGTAGATAAATACATTTTTACTGCTTTTATTTCAGGCTGATCAGCTAATGTTTGCTCTACATTTTGTACGAGGAATGCACCCTGAACTTTTTCAAGAGAATGTAAGTGCTAGAGAAGAAAATCCCAAAGTATTTTACTCAATATGGAAAGTAAATAAGTAGATAGAAAGTTTTTGTCAATAAATGTAGGACCTAGTTGTAGTTGTCTGTAGTGTAGTCAGATTAATCCTATAAAGTCTGCCTGCAGTGAAGAGTATGCATAATTGACTTAACATAATTGCTTAAACGTGGCTGATTATCCTGAGTCAAGACACATTTAATTATCTGAAGTACCTACATGGAATGGAGAGACAAAACTATGGCTTTCTGTGCTAGAAGCTGGAGACCAGAAGGGTCATCAAATGATAGCAGATGTCAGTTCAATAGAGGAGAGTCCATTACAGAGGTAAAGGTAAAAAGCAGGTAACACATTTGAAGGAAGTAGTGGAACTTGATTATATGAAAGATGTGAGCTTAAGGTACAAGGTTCAAAAAAAGTTGGTTGGAGCCTTCCAATGTTATGAATGCAGAGTAGTTTCATTGTAGACATATGGATTGATAAAGTGATATCCCAGTCTTCCAGCAATGATGTGGCCTCATAAAAATAACTCGTCTTTATAGTAGAAGTGTATCCTGGCTGCTCTTCATTATCCAAAGTTCCCTGTTTCATATTTATTATGTTGTTTGAGCTTCTGAAAATACCTTGCTTTATTTTTCTTGAGTTTCTAAAGTCATGAAGGCAGCAGCCTGCAAACAGTTTTCTGACTAAATTAAATCCTGGCTTCTTACGTGTTTGTAAGTACAGCCCTATGTTTTGGTTTCTATTGTTTAGCATTCATTTCCATCAGCTATTAGAGCTCTTAGACAGCTTAATCTAGGTTGTATATAATGCATATTTCTGCAGGATCTGAATACTTGAGAGAAAACAGGCAAATAATATCAATAATTTTTTCACTTCTCTGAAAGGTAGAAGCTGTTTTAATTAAATTGTTAAGAGTGCTTGTGCAAAATACTTAGTGAAGAAAAGGAAGCTGAAGTGGTTGTTCTTTTTAAATTATTTCTTCTAAAGCTTTTAATGTGATGAGACTAGGAGTTGCTTAATATGCTGCTAGAGAATTTAGTATTCTGAGTCCCTGTCCCAAAAGAATTCAACCTTTTGCACTTAAATATTTTTTTGCATAGTGATATGAAATTTATGGTACAACTGCAACAATATACTACAGAATGTCTTGGTTCTTAGTAGGGACATTCTCTTTCTGAATCAATATGTATAGATTTTTCTGAGATAGTTTTATATGTCTCCATGTATTATACTTGTGCTTTTCTTCATAACAGCTTTGCACAAACCAAAAAATACTCCATGCATTTTTGTGTGCACAAGCATTTTCTTTGTAATTGGGAGATGAGCATCAGTTTGTAACTGTAAGAGGGAGTTGTTTCAAGACTCAGTGAGACTGATGGGTGCAAAAAACTGTGCTGGGGTTTGTATCAGCAGTACTACTCTTAGTCAATTGACTTTTAAATTTCTAATGTTACTATTGTCTTTAATAAAAAAAAAATTATCATAGAATATAGATACTAATTGTGCAAAATTTCAGTACTTAAGGAGAATTTTTAGTCTATTTCTTGTCACCTCCAAATACAGGATTATGTAATTTCTAGTGGTTTTAAATACTTGTCTGATCTATTTTAAAACAAATAAAAACTGTCTTCCTGGATACATATACCAAATCTAAAAGCTTTAATCATGCATAATTTCAGTCATGCTTTCTGTAGTTACCTGTTCTATGTGGGCTGCTGATGCCCCACCAGGCAGGATGTGTGTCCTTGCCAGCCTCATGTGTTGTTTCCTGATAGTCCATAGATGGGGAATCTGGGTAGGAGCTGTGGGTGCTGAGAAAGTATAGAACTTGCCCTTTGCTTCTTTTTCTTATAAAGCACTGCAGTCACTTAGCTTGGATTCTGCAACAGGAATTACATTCTGGTAGTGTCACCTAGCATTTAAAAAATGTCTTGCAACTCTTTCAGAATCTAGGATTTAATTTGTTTATCTTCCTGCTCTGCCTACATGCTGCTACATATTAATCTTTATTCTTAAAGATGTCCTGTGACTTGTCTGAGTTGTTAATTTATTCCCCCCAGGAATGGGAGACTTTTACAGGTGTGATCATTGGCGACACAGTCAGAAAATCAGTAAGCTACATAATTTTCATATTTTGAAATAAGGAACATTTGCTTTTATCCTGAAAAGCTAAAGTTGCATGCTTACTGTGTTGTTTAATTAGTTGTATTCATACATTAAAGAAAGAGTAACTTTTCACATAGTAATATAAAAATATAAATTTATTTAAAACTTTTTGAACATGGCAACTAATTTTCTAATTTGAATAACTTTTTGCCTTTGTTGCATATTTTCTTGTATTTTTCTATTACCGGGATGACAATTTGTAATCACATATTTGAGGAAGTTTTCAGCCCTCTGCTGTAACTAAAATCAGTGTTTCTGAATCCTCCTTTCATCCAGAGTCATGTATGAGTTTTACTTTTTGTATGGATTAATGAAATTGTCCACACGCTTTGCTAGCTTTGAGTTGCTTTTTTCCTCAGGGTCAAGGGTTCTACATCTGGAGATGTATTTATGTTTTCCTAGGTAACTGAGCAAGCTTGTGAAGCTTTCTTTGCATGCCTGACCAAGCAGGCTGTAGTTTACTAAGAGTCTTTCTGTTCTATTGAATATGTATACTATTAATATAACATTCCAGCAGGAAAGGGTAGAGAAAAAAGCTAAGCTTTCCATAATCTTGCCCATTATACCCCTGCTTTGAGCCAAGGGGCAAAGGTTTTGAAAGGTGTTTTTAGGAAGCATGACCACAATCAGGAAGCACGAGCTCAGTCTTTGCCTCCTGTTTTGCTTTTCTGCTCTTTTCTTCCTTCAGGCTCAGCTGCATTTTTCGTCATTCATGACTACTTTTAACCTATAGCCTTGTTTAAATATCTGTCAGAGTATCTTGTACATTGAGTGGTACAAGACAATGACCAGTGTGAGTACCTTGATTTTAGAGTATTCATGAGAGCAACTGTGTTCCCATGCATGCTGGTAGAAGCGGCAAGTAATTTAAAATATAATGTAGAAGTAATACATAAGGTTTTCTCAGGCAGCTGGTTGCTAAAATGATCCTTAAAATCCAGTTTCTCTAGCCATTAGATGGCTCTACTAAAATCCAGTTTCTCTAGCCATTAGATGGCTCTACTGCTGTGGCTTTGTGTTTCAGCGTGACTACAGAAGTTCTCCTTCATCTCTCTGGAGTCTTTGTAACTCAATTAAATGTCAGTGACCTGGGTGATTACCAAGTATGTTCTTGCTGTAGGCCATTTTCAGGCAATGTGAGATCTGACTGTATAATGGAATTTAATACCAGTCTTACCCCTACCCTGCCTAACACACAACCCATAGATTTTGGAAAGATTGTGCATGTGTGTCCTTCAGCACAATTCTAAATGGAATGTATATTGCAGACCCATGTCAAATTTATTCCTACAATTGCTTCCAAGTTTCCTAGTTCTGTTCTTTCTCAGACTTTGTAACTGATGGCTGAGATACCCTTTCACAAGAAAGTTGCTTTTTTTTTCTGCTGAGCATTTAAGATTACTCTTGAAGTTGCTCACTGGTTGAAAGATCCAAATACATTTCCATGCAGAGACTTGTCAGACTGGTTAATGTGTACTGTAAGAGCTTTTAATAACAAATGATGTAGGGAACACAGAAATTCAGCTGGAGCTTAAGCAGTGTTGTTTATCCTTATAATACCCTCCATGCCAAACATCTAAAGAGCAGAAAAATAGAGCTGTGGCCAGATTTTACCAGTGCAGAGATGTTCAGAAGTGGTGTTTTGCCCTTTGTGTGAAGAACCATCTTCTTCATGATTTCAAATATGTAAAATGGAGTTGATTTTTGAAGTCAGTTGCTTGGAGTGCCTATGCAGATAGCCAATCATTTGTGTCACTTTTTTTAAATGAAAAACTACTTAGAATTGAGTGTGTCATAAGGGTACTCTAAATGGTAAAGTATTTTCAGGCTTGAGTAACTAAGCAAATGTTAATGTGAACAATATGTCTCATATTTAAATCTTTTGGGAGCTTTTTTGTTATGCCATTTATGAACTTAGCAAAAGACCACAGAAAGATTGCTGTTATGAATGCTATTTTTATTAAAACATGGGTTTCACAATCCTATTACTCCATATAGTGTTTCACAAAAATTTGTGTAACCTCCATGTGTAATGTAACTTGCTTCCATAAGGATTCACAAAGAAGTGCTCGCGACCAGATTCCCTCTTGGATAGAACAGGACCGAGTGTGGGCAGTAGCATCTTTGAAGGTATGCATCATGTGGTCTGTTGAATTTAAATAACTTTGGTTTTGGCAGACAGCAATTTGGACTTGAATACTCAGATATGTATTTGTCAGATCAAAAGATTTTGTTACTTTAAGGCGTTTATTCTATCTTCCAGAAACCATAGCTTAATATATACTCACTTGAATAAATAAACAAACGTGGTTTTTTGTTTTTATTTTAATGTCACTTTTCTGAGCCTTTGTCATGTACATTTCTAGCCCATCTAACAATGCATTTCAATGCATGTGAGTGAACCTGTCATCTCACTGAGATTAGAAAATACTGTAAGTCTACCCAAGGTACTACAGTTTTTATAGATAGGAAGATAGAGGAAAAATTGCAAATATTTAGCTGTAGACTAAATATTCACTTATGTAATGACTTTCACAAATCACTTCAAATTGTATTAAAAGCCATAAACTGTTAATTCAGAAATAAGTATTCTCCTCATGAGATTTCTCTGCACATCTTTAGAGGTGTTTCAGAGTTTGTAATTGCCCAGATTGAACTAAAACACAAACACTTTTTTGCATTGGTTCTTCCTACCACAGTCAGTGTTGAAGTCCTCTGATCCTGAAGGGAACTAAAGGAAAATACTAGTCCTGAAATTCTGTCTTAGGCTCTTCTCCTCCTGCATGTAGCTCGTCATCAAGAAGAAAAACCTTGACTGGTCTTTGGCAAGGACTTTTTTTGCTAAACCCAGAGTTCATTATTTAATTTCTCTTCAACCAGGAATCAGGAACAATCACAATAATGGTGTGGCAAGCATAATCGTTAGAGGTTTAAACAAACAAACAAGTAGAAATTGAGTAACTGATCAGTAGCATGCACTGATAGCAAACCATTACTGATAGCAGATCATCATTAGCGGAAAGGACTTCAAGGTAGAGCCCAGCGTTTAAAATCAAAGAACTTTAAGGTTTAAAACTAAAATTATAGTGCAATATTGATTCAGCCGTTCCAGGGAATAGGTAAACAAGTGGTTAATTTTAAAATGTACTCTTTTCTTCTCTAACTCCAAGGACAAAATTGAATTTTGTGATTTGCACAAGTAGTGGTCATAGTGATATTTGGAAATAAATTCAAATATACAATGTCCAAATGGCTATTCTTCTTTACAGTTAAATCTACACCATTTGTTTTATAGATTTCTCTCCCAGGTCTCTATCAGACACTTTGCTTTGAAGATGAAAGTCTGTGGCGCACTTTTTCTCAGAGCTCTATATGTGAACAAGACTTTCCATCTTCTGTAGTAAAAAGAATTTCCTTGTTTCAGCAGGTAATCTTTTCATTCATAATATTAATTATGAGTTCATCATTGAAAGTAAATTTTACATCCAGGCCTGACTGAGTTATAATCAGTGACAGTATCTACATTGTCTTACAGTTTAACTATTTTTTTTAATCTAAGGATTTTATTTTTTTTTACTATAATACATATTATTTCTCTGTTATCTGAGTCTTTTTAGTGTTGGCATATTAGCTGCAACTGAGTATACCCTGTAAGGTAACAAGTTCTTTAGAAATATACACAGAATTAATATTTTGAGTAGGTGTTAAAATTCTTTCATGGTTGCTTTGTTACTGCTGGATGTGTTGGCTTGTTGAGCATCTTTAATTTACTTCATCACTGAATGTGCAAACTCAAGCATCTTTAATTTACTTCATCACTGAATGTGCAAACTCTCTGCTTCTTTAGAATAGAAGTCATGAAAAATGACTTCTGAAATCCTAGTGATAAAGAACTCACAGAAGATATGGGAAAGGCAAGTTCCTTCCTCAACCCGAGGGTCCTTTTCCACTGGAAGAGAAAAAGACAATCACTTTTGTGCTTATGAATGAAAAGGTGTTGTTACTTAATTTCAAATGATGCTGTGATTTTTCATTTGAAGTTACTTTACGTGAAAACATCCAGAGGAAGGATGAGGTATTAGACAATGTAGTTTCATGCTGATTGGCTCTTAGCAGTTGTCTATTTGGAGTCTTTTGTGGAGGAGGAAAGTTTCTGAAATAACATGCATGGAATTTAGGAACAAACCGTTTTGGAAAGGAATTTGTCTGAGTCATATTTGATTCAATGAAATGCTGAAGAGCACTTCTTATGTGTGCGGTGTGTTGTCAGAAAATGTCTGCGTTTATAGGAAAGTAAATCTCGAATGATCAGATCTTGTATCTTGTTTCTGGTACAGAAAGTATTAAGAATGTTTCTGTTGATGAAGTATACTGAAACTATGTAGTTAGATTGATCTGCCACCCATAAATTAGTTTGAACTGAAACCAGAAATACTGCTATTCCAAGTAGGACATTGCTGCCTATATATGTGCATAGAATTTAGATGACTAGCATAAAGCTAAGTGTGCTTTCTGTCACTCTTGCTACCCACATAGCTACTTTTTTTCTAAAACATTGTAGAAAAGTTTGTAGCTTACATATAGACATCAGGTATAGATCTATTTTCTGATTCTATTGATAGGACAAGCTACTTACGAAAGAACAATTACAGTAGATCATCTTGGAAAGGAGTGATCAGATAGCTCTATATATTCAGAGAAAATAAATTTGTTCTTAAGAAAAATTCAAATAATTCATCCTTCTTAGAAGAGTCTTGCATTTTAAATTGTCACTATGTACTTTTATAGACTAATCTCCCCTGAATATATTTTATTTTAAGGTACTTGTTGTCCAAGCTGTCAGACCAGACAGGCTACAGAGTGCCATGGCTCTTTTTGCATGTAAAACCCTAGGTAAGTTAATTTTTCACCAGGGTATTTCTGCACAACAATTAAGTATCTTTTTTGTCCTATGTTTCTCTTTTGTTTTATAGTTGTTATGGAATCCCTAAGTTTTGGCATATGAAAATATGCTGTAAATGAGTTTGCTGATTTTGTTCTTGTAAAATATCCTTAAAAGTGCTTTTAAAATGATTTGATTTATGCTGCACAGATATTGAAAATATAATAAAAAGATCTGTCAGATGCTTTCGATTAATTCTTGAACACTAGATAATTAAGAGAGGAAGATAACTGGTTTTCTGCAAGTTTTACACTGCAGCACTCTCCTTAAGACTCAGATTTTCCATAAATATTATTTTATTTAGTGTTATTTACCATTTAAAGACCATTAGGTTTGAGATTTTATAAACGGAGTCTAAAAAGATTATTTCATTAATATCAGTCATTTTTGTCTAACTCTTGGTCTGTAATACTTTTTACTGTCTGTTTAAAAATACACATGATTTAGAGTGATTCAATACTATGGTTCTAGTATTCTATTTGTTCTAGTCAGTCTGTTTCCTCTCTCAAATCTATTATATCCAGAGTTTGAAACTTATATGCCAAATATAGGTTATACCTTTTGAAGGTAATATTGCAATACAGCACACAAAAGCCTTCCTTGAGTTTTTAGCAGTTATGAATATCTCATCGGTGTGGACACTAGGTTTTAAAAGTCACTTTATTTCACTCCCTTATGCTGTCTGTGGACATTATTTGTTGCTCAAAAGTACCTGCATATCTGCCACCCAGACTGGGATTTTCAGCATTAAGGTGTAGCTTCTCTGTCAAACATTATTAGTAGGTAGAGAGGGTACTTTGATCACGGTGATATGGCCCATGGTGACCGTGTCCCTGCCTGTTGGAATCAAATGACAAGAGTGATCTGCAGTGTGTCTGGCTCAAAAACCAGCAGAGACCTGAATGCAGAGTAAGTTTATTCTCTTGCTTACTGTCTTCCAAATCTTAATGTATTACGTAAGTTGCTTGTCCTGGGACCAGTTCCTTGGAGGAACGCTGCACAAGGGAATAGTTTTGGTGGATGAACCTGCAGCCTCACCAAGGAAGGTAAAATAGCATTGACTCCATTTGGATTCTCAAAATGATTAAATCATCCACAAATCATCCACAAATTTTTCATGCATATCAGTGAGATCGGTGAAATCATGACTAGCATATTCTAACCAATAAAAGATGTCACGCTTGTATGAATATTTTTTCATATTTTTTTTCAACCATGTCTTTTTCAGTGTCCTTGCCCTGAAGCAAAACAAACTATTTTACATGGTTCTAAAGGGAGCCACTAAGTTTCCAACCTCGTTTGGCTGCTTTCCTGTAAAAAAAATGAATTCCTAAACACCTGTAATGTCCCACAAGAAAGCCTTTCGCTTCTGTTTTATCCAGATATTTCTTTTTTTTCCTTTTCTCACCTTTTACTTATGTTTTTAAATTTATGGATGAAGAGGAATTAAAATAATTTCTTTTGAAGCTAAGGTTCATAAGAATTTGCTAAAAATGTATTTTGTAACACCCAAAGCATGCTTTTTTCTTTATTTTATATGCTATACAAAAATGTACAATGTTAACAACCTTTCAGTACCTAAAGGGGCCCACAAGCAAACTGGAGATGGACTTTTTACAAGGGCATGTAGTAACAGGACAAGGGGGAATAACTTCAAACTGTAAGAGAGTAGATTCAGGTTAGATATTAGGATGAAATTCTTCCCTGTGAGGGTAGTGAGGCGCTGGAACAGATTTCCCAGAGAAATTGTGGATGTCCCATCCCTTAAAGTGCTCAAGGCTATGCTAGACAGGGCTCTGAGCAACTTGGTCTACTGGAAGGTGTCCCTGCCCATGGCTGGGGGGTTGGAACAAGGTGATCTTTGAGGTCCCAATGCAAACCATTCTATGATTCTATGGTACAAATTACGTAGTATTGTTCTGTGTGGGACATACAATAACTCAAGGCTGATAACAAACTGTGCCCTCAAGGAAGTGCGTATTGCATCTTTTAGTAGTTGTGGCATAGATGTCACTGGTTTGGGCTCTTCTGTCTTGCCGTATGTTGTGATTTCTCATTGCACCCAACGCTTCACTAGTTAAGTGCCAGTCTGAACATGCATTGAAATATGTGGTTAACACTATTTGATTTATGATACACTTATACATGTGTCTTTGGGCCCATGTATAAATCCCTTGCCTATACTAGGTTGACATTCTAGACATTGAAGTTGTATATTAAAACAAATAATAGACATAAGTAATCATAGTATGAAGAACTGTGTATGTCTGATAATTAAGGCTCTCAGGGCAGTAAGGAGAGAAATTCTGAATGTGGACATACACACTGCAATTAGTTTTCGCAAATAGCATAGCTTCTCATTCTACTCTTCTCTCTTTGTATGTTTTCCTCAAGACTACACTCTAACTAAAGTCTGCAGTTTATATTTGTCAAGCTGAAAATCCAGGCAATGTGCTTGTATATTTTTCTTATCAATATAGGGTGCCTTATACCTGCATGTTGTAAAGATTTTTTCTTCATTTTAAAACCAGTTTTATGGTGTCTACTGAACAGAACTCTTGACAGCCAGATGAGCTCTAAAGTGGATAATGAAGCACTCCATCATGTGTAGTCACTTTATTTCCATAATAATTCTAATTCTAATTGTAGGAATAAAAGAATTATCTCCATCGCCTCTGAATATGAAACGTCTGTATAAAGAGACACTGGAAATTGAGCCCATCTTGATAATAATTTCTCCTGGTGCTGATCCTTCTCAAGAGTTGCAGGAACTTGCCAGTGTTGAAAGAAATACTGAGTGCTACCATCAGGTCAGTCTTAGATAAGCATAATGATTAAAAAACACAAGGTGTAAAATTTTACTGTAGCAATATCTCTTTTACTTTGTTTTTTAAGGAAGTTAGTATGTAAAATCATAGTTTGGTGTCTGTGTTGTTTTGTTGTTCCCACCTGTCTTGACACTAACTTCTCATTCCATTGGCAAAACGGGCTGGAGAAGAGAGACACAATTAGTCATGCTCACAGGAGCAGAATCCAAACAAGAGACATTCCTCCAGTGTGGAGAAGGAAAATAGGAGAAGATGGATGGAAAAGAACAAAAGAGGCTGAGAATTGTTATACATGCTGCAGCATTATCTTTTTTAGTGCGGAGTAGTTGAAGCAAACAAAACCCACTGAAAACTAGACTTCTGCTTGTAGGATTTGCACATTTTTTTCTTCAACAGAAAGCATAAATCAGGTGCTCAGCTGTTTGTGAATACTAGGTATTTTGTGAAATTCTGTAAAATATTTTGAGAAATTTTACATCCTTGAAGGTTCCCAAGAAGCCACTGGACAAAGCCCTTAGCTTCTGGTCTGATGTTTCATACCTGGCCCTACATAGAGCAGGAGATTGGACAAGACACCTTATAGGATCCATTCCAATTCAAATTATTCTTTGAATCAAATGGTTTCCTAATATTCCCAATAAACAGTACCAATATGCTTTATAACTTTCTGTAAAATATTATTTCCTTCTGTCACTTGACATATTAAGGGGAGCAAAGTTGTTATCTAGCTGATCACTGGTTAGCATAGAAATGGAAAATGTCAAGTTTAATGTTGCTTTTAAATAGTCCTTGAAATTGTTCCTTTCCTGAAATATAAACTGATATAATATATTTTTCCCATCAAACTGTAAATATTTAGATCCTACTGCCATCTTATCTAGCTGTGAACATTGCAGAATGCATATTTCTTACTCTGCCACATGGACTTTCATATTTATCTCTAAATATCCTTTACATGTTGGACTTTGAAAATGTAGCATAGTATGGTATTCAGTTAAGGATCAGGACTCAAAGATAAATCATCTGAAAGTTGTCTAACTAATGAGAATATTTTTGTTATTATTTTTTCCTACACTTTCTCATGTAATTTGAATTCAACATAAAAGACAGAATTTTCTTCTCTGTTGATTTACTTCTTATATGGGATAAAGAACAGAGTGCTAAATTTATGCCATCTGTTACCATATTGCTGCCATCTTTCAGTTGTCTTCTCTTGGCTATTTTCAATTATTTCAAGATATTATGCTCAGTTTTCCTTAGTCAGAGAATCATAAAGCCGAGACAAGACTTTTCAGATTGGCTAAGACCTCTTTATTTTTGACTTGTTTGGTTCAGGGCTTTTTATTATGTATAGCTTCCAAATAGATTCTAAGGTAGGACTAATATGGTACTATAAAAAGTGAAGAAAGGAGTGTATGTTAAGCTATTCATATATCCCAGCTGGAAAGAGAGCAGCCTTAGTTTTTCCCTAAATTTTCAAATTTATATTTATCCTAATATAAAATTGAGTATTTCTCTTCAAAGAAAGTACTCCTAACTTCCAGTCAAAAGAAACTTTTGTTTTCATTTATCTCTTACCTTTGCAGTTCTGCAGTAATGCAGTTTAGTCATTGATATTTAAATTACTTTTTGACTTCCCCGGGAATACCATCATTGTCACCAAGTGATGTGTGGTTTTTTCCATTAAAAGACTAAGTAATGTTGTTTGTTCAGAAGCTCTGGCTAGATAAGTTGCAAAGAAAAACTTGTTTCCCTTAATCTTTTCCCTACCTTAGTAACCTATCACATTAGAGAAAATTCTGGTTATCTTTAGCACTCTTCTGTTTTTACGTATGTATCCTAACTTGAAAACATGATTTTGTATTTAACTGTTGAATGGGGTCTGAGAGATTCTTGATACAACTGTGTCTGCCATTTCAGATTGCCATGGGCCAGGGCCAAGCTGACGTGGCTATTCAAACTTTAAGAGAATGTGCACAGAATGGAGAATGGCTGTGTTTGAAGAACCTGCATCTTGTTACATCTTGGCTTCCTGTACTGGAAAAGGTGAGGGTAAATAGAGAAGAAGATACTGGAAACCAGACAAAATTAGTATGCAACATTTCTGAAGCATTTCAGGCATTTCCATGGTGATGTTTAAAATTCCAGTTTAAAAATATGCTTTTGTGGTTTTCTCAGTCATGAATAAGGTGAGCTGCTTCAGATCTAAGCAGCTTCTTTCTTTGTGTGAATTCTTTCATTTTTATACAAAGTAGAGTATTTCTACCACAATGAGTGGTCAAATGCTCCAGTTAGGACTTCTTGTATCTTAAGGGATACTGCCCATGTTCTTCATGAACTATGAATCGA
This sequence comes from Pachycephala philippinensis, assembly GCA_013397055.1. Classification (NCBI taxonomy): domain Eukaryota; kingdom Metazoa; phylum Chordata; class Aves; order Passeriformes; genus Pachycephala; species Pachycephala philippinensis. The sequence continues at coordinate 444,797 of VWZT01010099.1, forward strand.
TGTATGCTTGAATTTAATTTTTTTCCCACTTAGTTCTAGGACTTCCTTTTTAGTAATTCTTTTTTTGTGAAATACAGCCTGAGTCTGAGTCACTAGGAAGATTTGCTAATTTGAAATTAAAATCTCTGGTATTTTATAGAAGCACACACTTATGGCATGTAAAATCATTAACTTCCTAATTAAACTTGCATTTATATGATATACTTTTCGTGTATATCACTTTGAAATCCTCAAAACAAATTAAGCCAGAAGAAAATCATGGAGTTCCTTTAACAGTTACTACAGTTTAATTTTCCAGTTTTCAATGATTTTTGTAAAGCGCAGTCCATGGGCATGAGCTTGGAGTCTGTCATCTGTCTAGCAGTAACCATGTGGCATGTACCTTTAGCATTCCTATAATCCATTCTGAAAAAATGGAAAGGCGAAGCAAGATAACACTGATGTGTGTCATGTAGTCTGAACAAGACAGTCAACAGTAAGGAAATGTTTGTAAGATCCTTGCTGAATACAAAATTTCAGATGATGCAAGTATTAAAATATGGATATGTGTCAGGAGGTTCTCATTCTTTCCACACGAACTTAATACTGAATGTGTTAAACTTCCTGCTGAGCTTAACATAGACTAAGATTTGCTGGTGTTTGACTCTGCACATCCCCTTGCCTGTTTTGCATACCATTAGCAAGTGTGAGGCTATGTAATTCTTACGTTTGAACATCCTCTTAAGAGGCTGCTGCATATTTATAATTCAGTTCCATCCAGGTACAGATATTCCGTTCTTACAATCTTTGAATATGGACCCAAATGTACCACAGTGAGATGGATTGAAAATTGGCCTAATTGCATTACCCCTAGGGGTACTTTCAGCATCAAAAAATCCAGTTGGAGGTTGGTCATTAGTGTTGTGCTCTAGGCATTGATACTGTGGCCAGCATTGTTTAACATCCTAATTAATGAGGTGAATAATGGGACAAAGTGCATCCTCAACAAGGAGAGATGATAAAAAAATGAGGGAAATGACTGATGTAACAGATGAGTGTACTTTCATTCAAAAGGACCTTGATAGACTGGAGAAGTAGACTGATAAGAGCCTTGTGAAGTTCAGCAAAGGGAAATGCTAAGTGCTTCCCGTGAGAAAGAGTAACTCCAGCCACCCAGACGGTCTGGGGACGAACTGGCTGAAAAGCAGCTTGGCGGAAAAGACCTGGGAGTCCTGGTGGGTAAGAAGGGGACCATGAGCCAGCAAAGTGACTTTGCAGCAAAGACCACTGGCATCCTGGGCTGTTTCAGGCAGAGTGTTGCCAGCAGGTGGAGGGAGGTCGTCCTTCCCCTCAACTCAGCACTGGTGAGACACACCTGGAGTTCTGTGTCCAGTGCTTGGCTACCCAGGACAAGAGAGACATGGGCATACTGGAACCAGTTCAGTAAGGGGCTGCAAAGGTGATGACGGAACTGGAGCATGTATCATACAAAAAGAAACTGAGAGAACTGGGACTGTTCAGCCTGGGAAAGAGAAGCCTCTGGGGAATCTTAGTATTTTGTGTATTGGCTGATGGGAAAGAGTAAAGGAGATTGAGTCAGACCCTTTCCAGCGGTGTCGCATGACAGGACAAGAGGCCATGGCCACAAACTAAAATACAGGAAATGCTGTTTAAATATATGATAAAACTTACTTTAATATGAGGGTAGTCAAACACTGGAACAGGTTGCCCGGCGAGGCTGCTGATTCCCCATCCTTGGAGATACTGAAAACCTGACTGGCTACAGGCCTGGGCATTTTGTATCTGGCTCTGCTTTGAGCACAGAGTTGGACTAGGGAGTCTCTGGTGGTTCCTTCCAAGCTCTGCAATACCATGATTCTATGTTAGAGTTGTCATTTTGCTTAAATAGCTGAACAAGTAATGGTTTTTCAGATTTTTTTATTTACTAAAAACACTGAAAACAAAATGATAATAATTATGCTCTAGAGATTATCAGAATGAATGGATTGTGAGAAAATCTTTTGAGCTATGTTTCTTCTAACACACATACGCAAAACTGTTGACGTTGTTCTAAAACCACTTGTCAGGCAACTTTGGTGTCTTCAATGGTAAATATATGGGTTTCAGCTGAGCGTAAAGTACCAGCAGTGTGATTCCATATATTCAATAATTATATATTTTTGTGAAACCTTTATCTTTGAAATAACTTCAGGCAATATTTCTCTTAGAACTCAATTTTCCAATCTTCAGTTTTCTGTGAATCATGATACATGAAGAGGTTGTACAACAAACACTTGAAGAAAAAAAAATTAATATAGCTATACTGGTGTTGAAAGTCATTGAGATCTGTTGTTGATATGCAGCCCACATTGCATGCCTTCATAATTTTTGATGTGGCCTTCTGGTGTTTTTGTACTTAAAAAAAGTAAAGAACTGCTCTATATCTTTATGTCCTGAATTTAGTATCTAAAGGAAAGGTGCAGATATTTTGACACAGCTAAGATGAACTTCATGTTTGAGCAGAGCAGTGGTATAGAATGTGCAGAGGCAACACATCTTGAACTGTAACCTTATGTGTATGAGCAACTGTCGATTTTTTAGATAAACCTAACTTTCTAATCCAGGATAGTATAATTTTGTAAATACTGTTCTATATATAAAAAACCCCAACCACCTCAAAGCCTATTTCAACTTATAACATCTCTTTAATAGGAACTGAATACATTGCATCCTCAACCAAACTTTCGGCTTTGGCTTACTACTGAAGTTCATCCAAAATTTACTCCGATTTTGCTTCAATCAAGTCTGAAAATAACTTATGAAGTAAGACCTGTTTGGAAAGCTTTTATTAGATTCTTACATTGAATGAACCTTGATGTATAGCAAACTAGATGGAATAACTCGTTTTACCTTATATTTCAATTACATGTAATACAAAAAATACAATGAATTTACCTTGAAAGATGATTTTTTTCCTACATGCTTTTCCCAGTTAAAAGTATGAAATGAAAATAAGTTTACATAGGAGAAGCAGTTGATCTGTTTTGTGCTCCAAATACTTTTGTGCATTTAATCAGTTGTTGTTAAAAACAAAAATCTACACAATTGTTGTTACATGGATGGAAGACAAGAAATTTCTCCTACTTGATGAATATCCTCATCTGAAGATCACAGAATTCCACTTTCTGTTCCTTATTTTCCTTTTTGGCCCCATAGCTTTATATTCACTGGATCCTTTCAACAAAAATGGCTCTCCTCTCATACAGCAGAACACACAGTTAAAAGCCTTTACTCAAAATTGAGAGCTTTGCATTTGAAATGGCGAAGCTTAAGGAATAACTGGGACCATGTTCCTCCAACTGATTGAAAAGTAGTCTAATCATGAATACACTTAAGCAGTAATGTCCAATATGGAAGTCATGAATAGGAGTGCTCCTAACTCTTCCATTCATAATGGAGTGTGGAGATTTTGCCCGCAGCTAATCCAAGAAACTCTGACCCTTTAGAGTCCAATGTTGCTGACTTACAAGGAGCCAAAAATGTTACAGTTTTATATTGACTGCAGGTATTTTTAAGCTGGTACAGAAACTACAGGACTGTGTTATTTATCCCACTGTCTTTGGAATAATTGGAACTTTGCACAAATGCAATATTCTAAATCATTTTGTTTCCAATTATAGTAAATATTTTGTTACCATGAAAGAACAGTGATAGGAAATGATATTTGATCATTATATGGTTGTAGTATGTACCAATGTAGAATGTTACCAATGAAGATACAGATATTAAAAAAATAAATCAATTTACTGCAGTGTGTTGGAATTCTTTGTCAGAACCAACTATGGTAATCTTATGGAACCACTAACAGCCATTTTTAAAAAGAAAGAACAAAGAACATTCTTAGAAACACAGAATTGTAATTTAAATATCTTTATATTTATCTTCAGACTTCCAAATAACTTGAGAATGGCTGAGTATCCAGTTGTTTTTACTTTTAAGCACTGTAATTTCAGTTACTATATACACCTTTAATGCATTTATTTCTAGTGGTTGTGAACATTACCTACCACTAAATCAGCGAACTGGCATTTTATCATCTTTATATACCATAGCTATATGCTAGCTAACAGAGTATAGTGATGGCATAAGGCGATTTGACATTCATCACATCACATCACAGAAGTAATTGGTAGTTGAGTTTGAAAAATCAGAAAAAAAGTTTTTTTTTTTGAAAACAATTGAATTTACTTTATGCTGATGTATTTTGGTGGAGTACTATGCTTTCACTAAGTTCTTTCAGTGTAGTACAGTCCTGTCAGTTGGTCCTGGTTACCTGGTTACCATTTCCTTCAGTATGTTGAAGTTATTTTTAGTATAGAATCATTCTGTTATTGTTAGGCCATTTATTACAAACAATTTTTTTGCTTGTTAAATTTTATTCTATGAAGTACTGTGTGTCATCTCATTAAGTTAAAGATTCTAGGTTATAATTTAAGAAAACAGCACATAAAAATATCAGGTTTTCTGTCTAGAACAGTGCTTTTCCTTCCAATGCAGGCACCTCCAGGCCTCAAAAAAAATCTCTTGAGAACTTACGAATCTTGGACACCAGAGCAAATCAACAAAAAGGGAAATCTGTCTAGAGCACATTCACTCTTTTGTTTAGCATGGTTTCATGCTGTATGCCAAGAAAGAAGAAATTATATCCCTCAGGTAATATTTTATTTGCTATCTTTTAAAGAGTTTACCCGGTTTATTAGCTCTTGTAAGCATTTTTCATCACGGGTCACATTCAGAAATGAGAAAAACTTGGATATTTCTGGTGCCTGCCTTTATTGTCTCTGAATTCATTGCAAAATAAGATTTTGGTAACCTCAGTTCCTGTCCCTTTGAAAATTGCTCCTGCCTGCATGGGGTTATTTTGTGACTCATGTACTAAGTGATACTGATGCAGAGGTGGGGTCCCAAGGAAAAGATTCTGTGAATCCTGTTTGCATGGGAGAGGCAAAAATATTGTGGAAACACAATTAAATTGAAGATGTGAGAAAAGAGACGCTGGTGGGAAGGAGGAGATGACATTGTTTTCTCTTTCTTCATACAAACTCCTTCAAGGAGAAGGAAGAACAAGGGAAATTGTTAATTTCTTGCGAGGATTATAATGATTTTCAGAGATGTGGTTTTTTCTTAGCTAAATTTTTGATTAAACTAAGCATTTTTTTCTGGCTGCATATGCTTACATTAAACAGACCAAAAAAAACCACCAAACAGCAAACTGCTCTATGTCTTGTTTATTTTATTCTATTTAGACTAGATATGAAATTACTCTGTCATCTGAAGGATTTGATCTGGCATAGCCTGGAATGTTGGAGATTTTTTTTTTGCTAGTTTTGACTTTGTGATTTTTTTAAGGTTGTTTACCTTTTGCAGTAACAGGTTTTTGAATATTGTGTTCAAGTAGTACAATAGGTGAAAGTATTTAAAGTATTAAACTGACACATGAATTTTCTTTTGTTCTTGTTCGAATTCATGTTCTTTGGCACCAGTTTTTCAAGTAACACAAGATAGGATAGGTGCTCTCTTTAATTCCTCTGCACGAATGTGCAGACAGTAATGGGTTTATATTTCAAGATTACCAGCTTCTGACATTGATGGACTGTAGTTAATCTCCGGTAGAAGTTCTTGTATTTTGTAATGAAGTTTGAGTTGTTTTGGGTTCATGTACAGATGTGTCCAAAAACCCCAACATGAATACTGTTAGGAGCATCTTTGCAGACCTTCAGGGTGGCTGGCTGATAGTTTATTGTGATCAGTGGAGCAGCTGCAGTCTTGACCTCAGATGTATCCATCTCACTGGACATATGCATGTTGTCTGACACATTTGCATTTCTCATCATGAATCATGTGCACTGTTCCTGTGATACCATCCAGATGCAAACGTACACCTGTAAGAAGGTAGAGCAACAGGACATACCTTTGAGATCTGGATTTCCTAAATTCTTTCTAATATATCAATATTTATTTATACTTATCCATTTACACTGAAAGCTTTCTGTGAGAATTACATACACAGTATGCATTCCCGCTGTATAAAGAGTAATGTCCCAAGAACAAAAAGGAGGTACAAACTGCAAGTGATTAAAATATGCATATGGTGGTCAGCATTTTTATGGTAATAGTAGCAGGAACTGATAAATTTTTTTTGGACAGAAGAGAAGTAATGTGAATTAAGGAGTGAGATGATGAGAGTATATTAAAGACTATGTTTGAAGAATCAGTCCCATTTATGAAAATACTGTCTGTATACCAAAATACAAAAAGGCCCTCAGAAACAAAATGATAATTCAATGCATGATCTAGTCACAAATGTCAGTGAGTTTTAGTTGAAGTAAATATTGATAGGAAATAAAATAACCTTAAGTTTACATTTTTCATACTCAGTGGGTTCTGGTTTATGTAAGTATATAAAGTTAAATGCACTGTTACAACTGATTTTTTTTATATTACCTCTGCTGACTGTTTCAAAAAATGCACTTTAGTGGACACAGGTTGTTTCTTTTCTCATTAAGTATATTATACAGCATTCAGTAATCACATGATACTGATATTTTACTTCACAGTCATCATTGTGTGACTAATTAAATTCTTTGGCTTTCTTTTCATGGTAGGGTTGGACCAAGTTTTATGAATTTTCTTTGTCTGATCTCCGTGCTGGATTTGACATTATTGATAGACTCTTTGAGGGTAAGTCACTTATTAAGGAAAGCCGCATTAGAAGGAATGTTGCATGACGAGCTTTATCTTTCTACAACACTCTTATATCAGAGGAGGTGCTGTAGAGCTCATCACCAGTAAGCAAAACTAGATAAACAGGGTGAATCATAAATCCATTTTTGGGTGGTTGGGTAAACCAATAATTCTCGATGGCCAAGGAGTGTTCTGCTCAGCTTCTTGAGTCCAGAGGAACAAATAGGAAATACAGGGCTGCCTGTAAGATGAAATCTTGTGTCTCCATTTCTTCCCAGTGTGAGATCCCCTAAATACTGAATAAATGAATTGAATATGAAAGAATTATTCATATTGAAACTCAGTATTAGATAGACCCCACTTCATTGTTCTGTTAACAAGTGTAGGAATTTCTAGTATTAGTTAATATGGTAAAGGTAATTTTTTTTAACTCTTTGCAGTTTGTACAGTTTCAAAGTAAAGTTAGGAACTGATGTGTAGAGGTAATTTACAATTGTTGACTTAAATGGGATTTGTGGATGATTAGTACTTCTGAAATTAGACCTTAGTTGTGCAGACTTGAACCACACAGTGATGTAAAGAGATTGAATCATTAACTGTCAATGATAATCATTAATTATTACTGTGAAAACATTTTCTCCTACAAAGGAATGATTGAAGCATTAGGAAACAACAGTTACCACCAGTAAACCCCCTCTTAAAGTAATTGCCATTTCACTCTTTCAAGGAACTTTAAGGAGTACCTTTCTGATCAAGCTTTTACCTGCACATGAAAGCTATAGGATATAAGTAGGTCATTGTCCCATGTAGTTATTTTGGGCAACTGGAATAGAATGGAGGAAAAATAAGATATTTCGAACTTGTGGGATATAGCTAAGTCAGAGTAATCTAAAGCAACATCAATCTGACCAGGAAACTATTAGTAACATGCTTAAATTTATGTGCTGTGTTATGTGCAATTTATAATGGTTTGCAAAATGTCTATCCTGGACCTCTTTGTGTTTGAAAGGACGACATTTCCAGTAATCTTACCTATTTGGAGCATGATCTGCTTTTGGTTTAATCAGTCAGTTTATTTTATGAGATCAGATGGTACTATGGCAGAAAAGAGTGTATAAAATTTTACTTATGACAAAGGACCACAAAATTAAAGTTTTAACAACATAATTTCTGAAATGCATATAACCCATTGGTTCAAAAAGCACTTCAAGGCTAAAGTAAAATTTCTAATAATTCATTTGCAACACAGTAAGTGTTCATTTTATCAATGACATATATTTACAAACTCTTTCAAAAGTTTCTGCAGCTTTTACTATTTGCTCATATAGAAGAACAATTAAAAATTAATTATTTGATGTATTCATCTCATTTTATTTCCCTGAAGAACTGCAGTGACAAGAAGAAATGCTTATAATGCAATGCTGTCCAGTGATACAAAACTAATATTAATTCATTCATTCACAGGTTCCAAAGATTTTCAGTGGGAATTTGTTCATGGCTTGTTTGAAAATGCAATTTATGGAGGCCGTGTAGATAATTCCTTTGATATGAGAGTTCTTCGGTCCTACTTGGAGCAGCTTTTCAATTCACGAATCATTGGCAGTTTAAATACCAGAGGCAAGAAGATGAGTAGTTTCCCGTGTTCCATCTCTTTACCAAATTCCTGCAGTATTTTGGTAGGTATACATCTTCTACCACCTAATGAATAATTTATTTTCAAAAATTATTCTTAAAATATTTCCACAAAGAAAACCAAAGTTAAAATCCAAAGGATACCTCCATTCCTTCGGAAAATTAGCTCTTTTGTGTGGAGCATTAACTCTGTCAGCTCACTATACTTTTTTATGATATCTGATTGGACTGTGGTGCAGAATAGCATAGCTATGAAGAATTGAGTAAAAGAAACTGGCTTAATTTATGACAAAGATGTAATTATGGTTTTATATAATTAGTATATTAACATAACAGTAGTTTTTAAAAGACTGCTAAATATTTCTGCAACTTCTGGGTGAAATAGGAAAATCTAAATATACCTCCTTGTTTCCAAAATACGTCAACATTCTCACAATCTGCTGACAGGCCATGGAGGGCATATGACATTTTATTTGGTGATAAATATGGATTCTGATTCTCCTTCAGTATTTCTTCAGTGTAAATGAGAGGGAGTTCAGCAATCTAAACAACTGATCTCTCCCTGTTCTTTCACAATATAATTACTGTTTTTACTGTGATTAAGATTCACTTGCATTTTAATGGAGGATTCCATAGTAGACCTCTAATATGAACTGATGTAAATAGTATTATCTCAGTTAAAGTAAATTGCTGTCATTTGGCATTCTTTACCTGAATTCTGACTGCTTAGGCTTGGTTTGATTTCGGGGTTTTTTATTACTTTAATATGAATGTTATGTTTTATTTACTATAGATGGGCTGAGTTAGTATCATAAAGAGAGAAGGAATAAATAAACCAGGCTGGTCTCTGTTCTTGTAGATAATAAGCTCAAGTAGATGAACCTTTTTTCTAGCCTGCACAGCATTTAACATCTCTCGCTATCTTGTATGATTATTTATGTAAGAATTTATAGTTTTGTGTCTTCAGTTAGTGTTTCTTCAGTGTTTGATGTAGAGTTCTGCTACTATTGTTACCTCTGAAGTGATATTCCGTGTTAAAATGAGTTGTGCATATCCAGCACATGCTCCTGCAAGCAAAGACAAAATGCACGTGACACATACACAACAGGGTGCAGCCAGACTTTCGAACAGTAAATATTTTTGCCTTTGAATCACAGTAGAAGAGATGTCCAACACTATTAGTCTGCCTGAGTCTGCAAGGCCTCTTTCTGTTTTGTGCAAGAGAGCATCACTAGTGACTATTGCACTGTAACCACTATTGATGCTATTCCGCCTCTCCAATGAGTATGCAAACCTATTTTTACCTAAACTGTTGCACTTTCTTTGAGTGATAATATCTTCGTAGATTTAAATAGAAGTGAGTGCTCTTAATTTTATAAATATGTATTATACTCTTATTAGAATTCCAAATTACAAAGGCTTTTTTTTGATTTTTATATTATCATTAATCTTACCTTTAAGTTTTCAACAGAAGTATTGTACCTACTTTTCAGGGACAGTCTTGGCATATTTTTGTTTTCATTTGATAGCATCACTGTAATCAGAATTGCTTTTTGCTCTTTTAGAGTGGAAATTTTATATAGAAGAAGATAGTTTCTGATAAATAAAATGAATAAGTCTATAAATAAGATTACCATAATATGTCATGTCTTATATATTTATTTTAATCTTTGTGTTGTGCTGTGCACTTAATGAAATTCTTTTCAGCATATGCTGTTAATTTTCATGAGCAGAATAAAAAGTTCCCTCTGTTATGTCTGTTCTTTTCTTCTTATGCAGGATTATCGTCATATTATTGAAAGCCTTCCAGAAGATGATAAACCTGACTTTTTTGGCCTGCCAGCTAATATTGCTCGTTCATCACAGCGTATGATCAGTTCCCAGGTAACTTTAGCATTTTTCGTTGACCGCTGAATCTTTTCTGAAGCCATTATAAGCTGAAGAACCCAACGACCTGTTCATAAATGCAGTTTGCATAAGAATGTCAGAGTAAATGGTTGTATTTTTTTAATATGTTGACTTCTATCTGTCGAATATTTTAATATAATAACATTTAATCTTTAGTTACAAGAGTATTCATTTAGAACTTAAATAAAATTAAACTTAAATAATTATTGAGAAGGTTTCCAATAGTATATTCCAATAGTATATATTAATTCACGTTGAAGAGTGGTACAGTAGTTTTACACATAGAATATGGGTAGAATTTTTTGCTTTTGCTGAAAGAGAAATACTGAAGAATTCTTCCAGAATTCTTCCAATTAGTCAAAAAATTCCATCATTCCAATTAGAAATGTGATTTAAAAAAAAAAATACTATTCTCAGTGAAGAATAGTATATAACTGCTTAGGCATGTCATAATGAAATTCCCATCATAATGAAAAGTAAGTTCGAGGGTGTTGTAGGTCCTAAGTTAAAAATTCACTGATTTGATATATTTCCTTTATTGATTTAACTGTAAGATAATGGCAGATGGCTATATAATAGTAAAGAGTTCTCAGCTATCATTTAATTGCAGTCTAGTCCAGATTTGAATATGTATTTAGTGTGTGAGAGTGCATTAATCTTAGTGCTGGAATAACAGGCAATGATTGAACATTTTTTACCTCTTTGTTTTAAGAGCTGTGGGTAGAAATTGCAGCTTGTGTGAGTGACATGGGTCACTCATTATCCTGAGTACTACTAAGGACACAGCTGAGGCAGCTTTCCTTCTCACCTTTGGGGAACCCAGAAATTCTGAGTATCTCTTGTTCTCCTCATTACTTTTTTGTCAGTCTGTGAAGGGAAAAGATGGAGTGATTTGAATTCCACATGTCTTCATCATCAATATGTTTGTTTCTTTGGACAAAGCCTTTCATTGCTAGCATTGTGTCACTTCTCTTAGGTGTCAATTCAGTTGCTTAAAAATTGGTATCTTGTATAAATCTGGAGATGTCCTGGTGTATTTAAGACATCTACTAGGAACTGTCAAATACAATGCAGGACCCCGGTAAATACATGTTCTGCTGGGCCAGCAACTGGAATTCAGGGCAAAATGGCATTAGAAGCCAGTGCTTAAGCAACTGATTCCCACTTCTTGAGCACCCTGATCCAGTAGGGTATGGATCTGGGGGTGCTGTGTCCTATTTGTCTATCTGTAACATTTTCATGGCACTACATGTAACAACTGAATTGAGCTCCTAAAACCCAGAGACAAGGGAGTAGTTTGACTAAGAAGTGGCTGTACCTCAGCCTGAGTTGAAATTCAGTAATACTCATAGGCAGGTAAAAGTTCACCTTTTGTTTATTCAGGTCTGCTAGTCATTCTAATACCTTTTAGGTCAAGTACGGAGCAAGTTCGGGACTGTGAAGCAAAGCTTAAATTCTTTGTTCTATATTTTTCTTTTATTGCTTTTCAGTGAAGTCTGGATGACAGCAACACAATTACTGTATAAATGCAGTTAAACAGTACAAATCTTTTAAATACTCATTAACATAGTTTGTTTGACTGGTAAATTAGTTGTGTCAGATAACATGAAAGTTGATGGATTTGAGAACCTTGCATCAGAGCTGTGAACTGAATTGGTCTGTATATCAAGGTTCTCTTTAATTTTCTGCACAGCCTTAGCGTGCTGTGTTATGTACGGACAAGTTATAGAGGGAAAAAATTAAATTATAGAATCATAGGTTGGAAGAAACTTCAGTGATCGTCTGGTCCAGCCTTTCTTGGCAAAATCAGTTGGAGGTTCCCTATAACTGGAATTTCCTATAATTTCAAGACTAAGAATTACAGGTTTTTATAAAAGTATCTAATCGTTTGCTTACAGTCACTTAAAAAGGGCTCCAAGCAGAAATTTTCTGTTGGTATAAGACCTCTGATCTACTGGGAAAAAAAAAAAAAAGCCTTTGTGTATTGCATTTGTTGCCTGTCAAATATAGTACTGGTAAATTTTTTTATATATATCTGTTCACTTAAATTCATAGCTGTATTGACAAACTATTTGTGGTTTCTTTAGAACATGAAAATATGTAAATACAAATCAGTAGGATGAAGGTGCATAAGGTAATAGGATGAACTCAAGAACTTGTCTATTCCAAAGCTAATACATGCTCTGAGATTCAACGTAGCTCTCTTTGGTTTTGTCTTTGTAAACAACCATTTGGATGCTTTTGTTTCTTTCAGATTCACTGTAGACTGCTGATTATTTTTTTCATTTCAGCTGGGCTTGCATAACTTGTTAAAAGCTGCAGTTGTTAAAAATCCTAATATTTGAAAATCAGAATATGCTCTGAGTTCCCCTGTGAAGGGAAATAAATAATGAGTGCATTTGCATGTAAACTCACACTCTGATGAACTTAGTCTGCCATAGCATTGATTCTAAGCTATAAACTATGGATTATAATCTTGAAAATGTGAGACTGTTGTAGTTGTAATTCTGCGAGATGATTTTTTTGTCATAGGAGGTATTTTCTCATCCTTCCAATAGTATTTTGTGATATTTCTTTAAGTCTTAGGCAATTTAAGTAACAGAAACATGAGATTTTCCTTAAACTGTGCTTTTCCCTCCCTGTGAATCCTACTCCCTTTCAATTTCTGACAGTTTGGCAGCTGTTTTAGATCCATAGGTGATCTCGTGGTTCACAACTGGAAATTGAATGATTGTTTTCTAACAGGAGTGTTTCTCAAAAATCCATTACCAAGCTAAAGCAAAGAAAAGGTGAATGAACAAGGGTGGTCAGAAACCAGTTGCTACCAGCTCAGCCGCCATGTCTCTTGCACCAGAAAGGTGAAATGCAATACCATGTCCACTACTTCACTGCTTCTGTAGACTTTCTATGAATATTATTAATTTTTCATGCCTAGGAGTGATAGTTTGTGTTGCTGCAGCAACACACTTTACTGTAGTAGAAATAGGCTGCAGCCCGGTGCAGCATTTTGCAGTCATGCAGGTATCTCTTCTGTAACCTATGCATTGCTAGTGTTTTGGTAAACCAAAAACAGCAATAAAAAGAAAGGGAATTTTTTGAGAAATTTTACAAGTGATGACTATATTCACAGGTTCTTATCAGCAGAGAACTTTTCTAATTTAAAAGCTGAATATTGCTACCAGTATTATTTTTACATTGGCAATTACTAATTGAATTATTAGAAATTGTGTCTTGCAATGTTCTGTAGTGTAATTCAGAGAGTATTAATATTGAATCCATACTGGTAAAAGGCATTTTTTTTAAGAAAACATTTTACTTAAAAAGACATGATCTTTTTAGAAACATGACTTAGATTTTTTTTCTGAATTTTGTGCTTAGTTGCTCTATGTAGGTAAAGATAAGTAAATTTTTAGAGGCTGGATTTCTAGAGTTCACTGTGTCTCTTTGGTTCTACCTCACCTGATGTTAGAACAAGCCTTTGACACATCTCCTATGTTGAATATGATCATGAATAGTCTCACATCTCTTGCTATGTTCTCTTTGCAGAACAGTGCATTAAAATAGAAAAAAAACTCTACTAGTGCAGCTGCAGGAGTCAGTATACCTCATCCTACCTGTTTTACAACAACAGAGATTTTCTGTACATCTGTAACTCCAGTTGCCTGACACTCAGCAAGAGTCCTCACCTCTTAGTTACAGTCATGCTTCTCTCTCCTTATCTGATAAGCACTGTATTTTGCCTGCAAATTGGCCTGTATTCAGGTGGTCCAATCTCCCAGTCTAAGTTATAAACAATGATTAGAGCAATCAGAATATGTGGAGGTTTGCTTTAAGCTTCCTGTGCAATGAGAAGAGTCTGTAATTTAGATATTTCTCCAGTGACCTTCTTGCAAAGTGGGCTTTTGGTGCCAGTGTACTCATCTCTTATTCTTTGTTCTGTGCTTTTATGAATTCTTATGAACAAATTTCGTCCTTCATTATAATTTTAATAGAACTATACATAAGTGTCGTCATCAAAATAAAATTTATCGTATGTGACAAATGGAAGTTTTACAGACTGAAACAGACAGGCCTGCATATGTATTTCTACACCTTGGAAAAGCAATAAGAACTATCCTGTTCTGTGCAGGATTTACCATACCTGCAACTAATATGACTTATTGCCAGTAACCACTCTAGGAAGATGAAATGAAAATGCAGAGGCATTGTTTTGTCTCCCTTCTCTGCACAGCAGACATAGTCATTGCAGGCACTCTAGAGAGTGCAGCACGTAAAGCCGCCTGTGTTGAGTGATCCCAGCAAATCCTGCCACATGCAAATGACTACAGCCTGCAATCAGTATCTATATACGATCAGTTGACTGGGTAATCTAAACATTCTTCACTAATACAGTAAATTATTTTGAGAAAAAAGCCAATCAGTAACTGGGAAGTTGTGAAAGACTCTTCAAATATGACTGCCAATGATAATGAACATGGCTAGCCCATGGTTTGCTCATTGCTAACTTCTGTATACAATACTATGTTTAATAATTCTAATAATATCTTGCCTCAGGAATTCAGCATTCTTTTACATATTTTAATGCTTCACAGAGAGTATCATATGAGACAGGTTAAGTCTCAGTAAGGCTGAAGAATAGGTTGTTTTTGATATTTTCATAAATTAATGAGTACAGTCTTTCACATTATCATGCAAAGATAAAGGATAGTTACAGTCTCTTTCTACTAGGACAGCATCTTTTTTCATCTGTAGTTACCATCTCAGTGATGGCACAAGTAGAAGGTAAGTCTGTGGATTTGCAGTAACTTTTCAGGACCTCCTGAGGTTGATTGTGCATGCGTAATTGAAACTTGCCTTTTAAAGTTCATGGAGTAATGTCTTAAGTGAGTGGGACCCCTTGCTGGAGCAGGGAAAGAGAGTGAGGAGAAAGAGACAATGTGGGATGAACTTACCACAGCCCCCATTCTCTGTCACTCTGCACTATTTGGATTGGAGGGGGTAGAGAAATCAGGAATTAAGTTGAGCCCAGGAAGAAATGAGGGATAGCGAAAAGGTGTTTGAAGATTTATTTCTCGTTATCCTACTCTGATTTGATTAGCAATAAATTAAATTCATTTCTGCAATTCAAGTCTGTTTTGCTCATGATGGTAACGGATGAGTGATTTCTCCCTGTCCTTAGCTCAACCCATGAACCTTTCCTTACATTTTCTTTTCCCTGTCCAGCTGGGAAGGAGAGTGATAGAAGAGGTTTGGTGGGCACCTGCTGGCCAGCCAAGGTCAACCCGATACATCTTCAAAATTCTTAAAGACATCAGAAATGTAAAATAATACTTTGGGACTCATTGCTGACGAGTCCACAGACTGTAGCTTCTTACCAAATTTTCAAAGAAATACTATAAAATTATTTAATTGTAGATTTTGTGTACAAATTAAAAATTTTGAGCTCTGAATACTTATAACCTAAATATTAACTGGGTTCCGGTTCACTTCAACTGAACCTGATGGAAGTATTTATCCTCCAATATTTTGTTCTTTGTAATTTTATTTGCTTTTCAACCAGGCCCGTGATATTCTGCAGTTTTGGTGGTTCAGATTTTGCAGCCAAATTACTCTCTTTAAGAACCTTTTACATACTAATTTTATAGTCTCAAATAGAATCCAAATCCTTCTAGCATTTCCTGTGACAGGGCAGAGAATATAAGGTGATTTAATTTTCCCAGATACGTTTCCCTCAAACCCAGCTGCTTGCTTGTCTTTGCCTGTTTTGTCTCAGAGTGAGTGATGGGAATGACTCTCCTCCTAGTTAGCAACACCATTATTTTTATTATCTGAAAGCAATTGCAGATAAATTGTTTCTTGAGATGCTCCTTTTTCTTTTAACCATAGATATTTATGTCAGCTCTTTTGATAATAATTGATTCTGCTTTTCTGCCCCATCTAATTAATTTCTTTGTGGATTCCATCTGGTATTCATGAAAGCAGCATAAAGAGTCAAACAATTCCTGTGACTTTAATGTGCTGCCTTGTATTACTGCCAAGCTTTGCTGTTTGACCTATTCGAAGGAATACCTTTCCCATGAGGTTATACTCTAGGTGCTTTTACCTGACTGTCTGCCCATCGCCCTCTCTTTGGGTTTTGGTCATCGCTGCCTCATAAGCCTAGTTTAAAGCTCTGCTTGCTAGCACGGGTCCTGCTGGCAGATATTTGTTACAGTTTGTCACCGGGTGACGCGCACTTAGCAGCCAAGTTGACATTTCCCTGTTCCTGTCCCATTCCCTGCACTGGCAGAACTGGCGAGAACACCACCTGGGCCCCGTGTCCGTGGTCACCTGCCACTTTCTCTTGAAGGCACTGGTTCTGATCCGTGAGTTGGGCCCCGGGAGCCCACATGCTGATAGAACTTTTCCCCCCCTCACCTGTTTCTACTCATTCTGCAATTGCACATCTGCAGGTGGAGAAAGGAGCCATTTCATTCTTGCTGGAAGTCACAAACTTTCCCTTTCATTTACCCTTACAGGCATATATTTTTGGATAGTCACTACACGTTGGCAGCTAAACTAATATAACAGAAAAAATATTTTCTAAGAGTGATAGTCATCTGACCAAGCTTTATTTTTCTCAGAGTTAGGTGCCTAATCTTATAGTTATCTACGCTCCCTGTGTATTACAGTCCAGCTCCAAAATACCATATTCATACCTGCCATGGAGTGAATTATGTAGATGTGTGAAATCCTGTTTCCTTCACTGATTTTATCTTCAGTTAGTGTTTCAATATTTCTTAAAACACCTCCTGTTTTTATACCAAATATTTTACTTAGATGTTATTCTAACATTTCCCACAAGTCAATGGTATTTTAGAAACAGATACTGTGGAATTAGAGTTTATCTTTGAAATACACAGAGAGGTTCTGACAGATTTTTAGTTCAACTCTTAGAGGATATTTTATTTAAATCCTACTAGAAAAGACTTGTGATGTATTTATTGATTCAAGCCACTTCAAATTCCCCTGACTGATATTGGAATAATTTCTTACGAGTTTGTTTTTCTTTTAAATGTTTCAGTACCATGATAGAAAAATATAAGCCCAATTCAAAGGCCAACTGAAACTAAAAAAAAGAAACAGTGTAATACCTCTCAACTAACTTCAATCATATTAATATTATCCACCTTTTCTTAGCTAGTCATCCATTTTTTTTTTTTGTTACTAAGGAAAGACAAGCAGCTACAGGGAGTAATTTGTGCCAGTCTTAGATAGGCATCTAAAATAAATGAGTGAATCACCTTTTGGAATTACCTATTTCTTTCCATTGAACTTTGGATCAAGCTTTGTAGTACCATCAACAGCATTTCTAAAACTTGTATAATGAACATTTTTATGAGCATTTAAGAGATCAATGAAAACAGCCGTAACTGTGAGGTTGTTGCTTATGCAGGATACAGGAGGGTTTATTTTCTACTGAAAACTGGACTATTTGAAAAATTAGATTTTTATTAGAACAGGATTTGGAAAATAGTTGGGTTTGCCATTTCTGCACTGAGTATTGTAACAATGTAAATATAGTTGTCACACTTGCATTTCATATCTAAGTATTCAATTTAAAATTGAAAAGTTCAGGGGGAGGAAGTGAAATTTCAAGCATCTTAAAGTATGCAAGTTATAGTGCTTGTCTCAAAGACAAAAAAGGAATTTTATTAGTTAGAAGACGTATTTTTTGCATGTTTTATTTTCCAGGGCAGTGAAAGACCAACACATTTCAAATTTCATTAGTTTGTTACCGGTTTTATTTTATTCAACTGCTAAAGCAGGTGAATGTTTCCCACCATTGTGCATCCTTAGGCAAGGCTATCATTCACATTAATGGAAGAGAGTTTGCTTGTGAGACTGACCTTTTACTTGCCCACTGTCTGCCAGCGTGCTGAGAGTGCTCTCAATCTCCTCGTCGAGATCATTGATAGAGATACTAAACAGAATGGGCCCCACTGCTGAGCCTCAGGAGCAGCACTGGTGAGCAGCCAACAGCTGGACTGGAGTCCCTGTTAGCGTATGAGTGTGTTCATGTTCTTTGTGGGGGCTCTTTCTCTCCCATTATTGTCTGCTCCTTTGCTTCCTGCACCATGCACAGAGGCCTTAGAATACTTCAGGTTTTATGTACCATGCCTCACTTATCTTCTCTTACATTCAGCCAATGCCCCATATTTTTTGAACTTTTTCATATGTATTGAAACCCATCTTACCCTTAATTGTTTCCTGCTTATGTCCAGCTGGGCTTTGGCTTTTCTAATTTCATTTTGAATTGCCCAAGCAGTTCTTTCACTGTCCTTGATTTTTCTTCTTCCATATTCCTTTTTTTTTGCCTTTCAATCCACAGAGACACTCCATGCTTACTCAATCATTTTGCTAAAAATCCTGGCATTTCTACACAATGAGGCGACTTGTTCTGAAGCTCATTCAAAAACAGTCTTTTATTCCTCTTTTTAATCAACTGAAATTAAGGTGCTGACTGCTTCACTGCCTCAAATTTTCTCTCTCCTTACTATACTGTGTCATATTTTTACTCTCCCTTATGCCTATTAAACCAGTGTCTTATTTCCTTAAGTCCAAAATCTTAACTCTGCAGTTTACTTCATGGCTATCCTCAACATATATATAATTATGAATAATAATTTCTGCCTGAATTTGCAATGTTGGCTGTTAACCACCACTTTAGAAATTTCCTTCAGTGAAGTCATCATCAATTATACAGCTTTTTCACAAATATTTTGAAATACAAAGATGCACAGTTGCAAATAATGGTATTTAGAGGGCTTATGTGACTAAAAGGTAGCTTAATTTAGATTTTGTAAGCTATAATTCCCATGAAAAAATGGTTGATGCAGTTCTTTGACATAGTATAAAGCTTGTATGGTTTTTTTCTCATACTCAGTAAAAATCTCATCTTGCAGATCACTGCTATAAATATCAATTTGTTTTTTACGGAACTACAGTGCAGGGTGTTATAGAGAGTATTTTAAAATGCTGAGGAATGATCTGTGCCTGTATTCATACTTATTTTCATGTGGGAGGAGTGACTGATACCCCAGAGGGATGTGCTGACATCCAGCAAGACCTGGACAGGCTGGGAAGCTGGGCAGAGGGAAACCTAATGCAGTTGAGCAAAGGCAAATGCAGGCTCCTGCACCTCGGGAGGAACAACCCCAGGCACCAGCACAGGCTGGGGTCTGACCTGCTGGAAAGCAGCTCTGCAGAGCAGGACCTGGGGGTGCTGGTGGACAACAAGCTGTCCCTGAGCCAGCAGTGCCCTGGTGGCCAAAAAGGCCAATGGGATCCTGGGTGCATTAGGAAGAGCTTTGCCAGCAGGTCAAGGGGGGTGATCCTGCCCCTCTGCTCAGCCCCAGTGAGGCACATCTGGAGTGCTGTGTCCAGGGCTGGGCTCCCTGGTTTACAAAAGATGAGGAGCTGCTGGAGAGGGCTCAAGGGAGGACTGTGATGTTTGGGGGACTGGAGCATCTCTCTTATGAGGAAAGGCTGAGAGAGCTGGGTCTGTTCCACCTGGAGAAGGGACAAGTGAGGGATTTTATCAATGTTTACAGATCTCTTAAGGGTGGGTGTCAAGAAGATGGGGCCAGACTCTCTTTAGTGGTGCCTAGTGGCAGGACAAACTGAATCACATCTGAGTATGAGGAAAAACTTCCTGCATGTGAGGGTGACAGAACACTGGAACAGGCTGCCAGAGAGGATGTGGTTGAATATCCTCTTCGGGAGATATTAAAAGCCTGTCTGGAAGTGATGCTGTGTGGCCTGCTCTGGGTGAACCTGCTTTGGCGGGGGGGTTGGACTAGATGATCTCTAGAGGTCCCTTCAACCCCAACCATTCTGTCATTCTGTGATTCATACCATGACATTTCATACTCATCATGAATGGTAGCTGAATCATTTGAAAACTTCAGAGATTGTTCTAGCAGAAACTTAACATAGAGAATTAATATTCACACGTTACCTCAGGATGACTTAAGAAAATTATGGTATCTGAACAATGTCAAGTTTACAAAATCAGGCAAAAAGCACGTTGCCCAATTGAATACTCCACAGGAATTAATTCTAGCACAGAAATTCTCACACTGAATGCATTCTTTTTATAGATGGGATTGTTTAAAGAGAAACAACAATTTCTTTAAAGAAATCCATCAGAAGTCAAAAGGAATAGGTAATTGTACCTTAGTGTAGCTACTAAATACAGTATTTATTTAAAATAAATACTCTTGTTCTTCTGTCTGTACTTGAAAATGAGAAATTTTGTAGGAAAAATGTTACCTTTTTATAGCTATTTTTTATTATGTGATGAATATTTCTCGAGTTAAAATTAATATTAAACTAATAGTGAAGAACAGTGTAGAGCAATCTAGTAAAGTAGACAAGGTACAAACCAGGGTCAGGAAACATGAAGAGAATTTTGCCTCATTAAATGTATTTGCAATGATCTCACTGACTTCAGTGAAACAGTATTTTATCATTGGGTTCTTTTTACTTAGTTTCTGATGTGCTCTTATTTTCAGCAAGTCACTGGCTGATTCTGTACCTCTTCCTACTATTCCTTGCATATCCTTTTACTTAGATTAAAACTTCTCTCTGTCTTACTAAAACTGCGATCAGATAAATGGTTCCAGTGCTGCTTTTTGCCTTGTTTCTGAGACCAACAGAGACAGAAGGTGTAGGGGAGGGTGTATGAGGACACTGGCAACTCTTAAATTGCTGGATCATGCTTGAGTTTGTACACCAAATCTCCACAGCTGTTGTTACCCAAGTCAGATAAAGAAAAGTTAGGGTATGTCCACCCAATATTGCAGTCATACATCTTACTCTGCAGTACTTCTACTGTGTATAGAATAGGTGGGCTGTGGTGTGTGGTTATTTTTCAAGGTGCAGCTGTAATGATAGCTGCAGCTTCTTGAGTGTTTGTCAACAGACACAATTTTCTCTTTCACAATCTAGCTCAACAGGACTCAGAGCATGAATTTTATATTTACTGCTCCTCTATAATTCTAATTATGCCACATAGAGTAATATGTGTATAATTATTGAAAAGTATTTTAATTATTGAAAAGTAATGTATATTATTCTTGAACTTCTTACGTTATTACTATAGATTCCAGGTGAACATAAATTTGCTTTCTTAAAATAATCTAGCATTTATATAACCATTCAATTGTTCAGAGCGTTTAATTACTGACATTTATTACATCCCACATCACAAATACATGACTAACAGTCTCCAGTAGAAATTGATGAGTAATGTCAACCTGTATTTATTACCCTGAAACTGAGAGATCTGAGTGCTTAAAAAGAATTTTTAAAATATGGGGAATATTTTGAATACACGTGTGGTGATGCATGAAAGAAATGTGCTGTGCCTTTAATGGAGTGGAAGCCACAGTGCTGTGCTCTATCAAAAAGAGCTAGAAAACATCTCTTTACCAATTTAGTGAATCAATGTAATACTTCAAATAACCTTATTAATTCCCATAGGATTGGTGCTGTGTATATGAGAATATATTGGTGGTGCTCTGTATATGAGAAGTTGGTTCTCTTCTAAAAACAGGCTGCCATTTTCCAGTCTCCTTGAATTTTACCAGGATGCGTAATTAGTTAAGGTCAACTACTTCTTCTGGCATGCCTTTTAGCATCATGGTCTCCAGGTAGTGTGTATCCTGTGGACCTGTATGAAACAAAACTCTTAGTCATTCTTTAGGTTCAACTGGAGTACTGTCTGTGTCAGTACTGGGCTTGTGCTGTCCATATACAGCACGCTGCTGACTTCCTTCCTTCCTCCCCTGAACCCCTGCTCTAAAAAGAGTCTTCCTGTTGTCAAAGGTATATGATACATGATCTGCTTCTGTATAAAGGAAGATTCAGGTGTGGTCAATGTCTTTGCCACATTTGCTTTGTATTTGATTGACAAGGCATGTGTCCCTGTATAGAGTCCAGCCCTACTTCGGGTCCTTAATGAGTGAGGGTGCAGCTTTGAGGTGGCTTTGATGGAACAACAAAAGAGCAAGGACAGACCTAGACTGTCTCTTGCTGATCCGCATGCAGTAGGAATGATTTGCTTGCGAGTGCCATTAAAGTACCTTCATCCTAACAGCATCCATGGATCCCGTTCTTGCAGAGAGGGTGAGGGACACAGTCAGGGACTGAAGGTCAGAGAGGTTCCAATGGCAGCTCAGTCTTGGGCTACTTTCACAGCGATGGGGGAACAGCAGCCAAGCTGTGAGAAACAGTATGGAAGCATGTAGTTCTGACAGAAGGGATGTCACACAGAAACCTGCTCCCTCTCATGACGCAGTGAACACATAGTTGCATTGCACTCAGTACTTTCACAATATTTACCAAAGCAATTAAGCTATAGCTTCCATATTTTAGTTTTAGCTGTAAAGTCTTATAAAACCAGAAATATCTACTTGAACAGCTGTGTAAGGGGATATATTGTTTCCTTCAGAGAAATGAAGCATAGAAGTGGTTTCTGTGCTAAGACTATGTCCTTTTAAAGCTGGTAGATGGCAGTAGAGTATCTGCTTTGACATCTGTAGATTTGCTGAGAGGGCTTTGCTAGGTTTTTGTACAAAAATAAAAATCTTTTTTATATGTTCCATAGTCTTGAAAAAAACACCAGTTATCTGACTAGAAAATCTTTCCAGCTTTGCATTCTTAGAAGTAATCATATTGAGTTCAGAAATGATTGATCTGAGATTTTTTTTTAATTCGCTGACAGAATTTCTCAATATATTTTTGACTGTATTACTTTCCTCTTTTTCAAGTCATAATACTGTGTGTAAAATTTGATTTTGTTACATGATTTGTAGAGCATATTGCTTCTGAAATGAATACAAGACTTAGATGTAAGTCTGTGTTTATTATATATTGTATTTGTGAAGTAGCAGTTTTTGCAGTAATTGTGAATGACTGCAGGCAAGACGTTTTCCTCATCTTGTGCATGAGTAAAGAACAGAAATAGATTTTGTATTCCTAGAAATCTGTCTCATCTAAGCTACAGAGAAGGAAAAGTTAAAATCTTGACATTTCCTCGTTTTTATTTTTTCCATGAATTTTAGTTTTCAGGTAAAACATGACTTTTTAGCAGTTCCATATGAAGTTGCATGGGAACATTAATTGTCTTTATAGCTTTCCATTCTGTTCATTATGTCTCGTCATTTCTCTAAATGCATGTGTTTTTTACTGTAACATGCTGGTCAGTATCAGAGCAGCATATGTCCATAGATACACCCAAAAACATTCAATAGATTAAAAAGCTGAGATGCACAAGTAATTTAATAACTAGGTAAATAAATATTGACATTCTTAGTTTGACTACCCCACCTTTCTTAATACATGCAATTCTTATTTTTCTGCACTGATAACTCAGAAAAAAACATGCAGTGCGTGAATTTTCTACTGAGAATAGAGCAAATACTTTGTAGCAATTTCTGTAGGCTATTCATCAGTATTAGATGCATTGTTCACAAATAAATTGCTCTATTGAATTTTTTTCTATAAATACCGTTATGATTAGTTAACCTTACTTAAAACAGACAGATTCTACAAAGAATTGTGATTCTGAATCATCTTCCCACCCCTCTTTAAACAGACCATTATTGGCCATTGCTTTTATGTTTTTATTACCTCTTTTTCTATCCCTCTCATATTTTTAATGAAGGTACTGTTTTCCTGCTTAATAGTAGATTTTTTTTTCACTCTTCTCATTATTCAGAATATTCAGATGTGTATTTAGTCTGAACTAGCAGAACATATAAGAGCTTTTAGTGTATAGTATATAAAAAAAATACATTGCAATAACAAAGGAGAACATTCAAAGGTTAGGTGTTGTAAAAGTACTCTTACTATGAGTACCCTGTATTATACACCTATGATTAAATTTTCAGTTTCCTTAGTACTATAAATACATACGTGGGTTAGAGTGCAAAGGATATGATTCCACAGACCTAGATGTATGCATTTGTGCTGGTCACTTCTGATATTGCTTTGTGGTCATGGAAACATCGTGTTTAAGGCAAGCTTAATCTAGAGTAAGAATTTGATTATAGGTTGGCTTGATTGTATTGTATGTATAGTACATTGAGAGAAACTGAATTCTTCTCAAGCTTTGTAGCTAGATTTCCAGGAAATTAAATTAAAATCCTTATTCTAATTTTCACAGCATAGACCCATCTATCGGAGGTACCTATGTAAGGAACTTAGTTTTCCTATGTACTCAATAGAGAGCCTTTCAAATGGCAAGTTAGCCCACTTAGGATCTGTCTACTGATTATGTAGGGAGGCTAAGGTGATAATGTTTTTAATTTCAAAGTGCCTAAGGCTATGTAAGGGTGAATTTGTGCTTGTCTAATGTGACTGTGTACAGTGCCCTCTTTCAACCCAAGAATTGTTTCATCTTTTTAAATACAGATTCCTAATTGTATTCCCTTTGTCATCGGAACCAAGGTCTCCTTCGTTCTAGATACTTATCCAGTCTGTGTGTTCATTCCTGTCCTGTTGCTTTGGTTTTCATATAACCCCCAGAAATATATTCCTGATAATGCTTTTTCTTTTAAATCCAGTTTCCCTTCCAGCTCAAAATTTCTCTTGCTGAAGGTAAAAACAGTTATGTGGAGCAACTGCAAACATACCACAATCCCTTGGACACTTCCGTGATACACCTGAGAATTCTAATAGGGTAATATATCCCACTCATGGTTTTATTCAGGCCCTTCCCAATCTTAACACATTCTTTGTCCTAATCCATGCATTTGACTCTTTATTTTTACAGGACATAATCTGAAACAAGAAAGGTCCATATTTGATATTAAGGGAAACCTTTTAATCATTAGGGCAGTAAAGCAGTGGAAGAGGTCATCCAGAGAGGTTGTTCAGTCTCTGTGCTTGAGATTTTTCAAAACCAGATAAAGCCCTGAGCAACCTGGTCTGATCTTAAAGCTCATCATGATTCCAACAGAGGATTAGACTAGAGACCTCCTTAGTTCATTCCGAAGTTAATTGTTCTATGATCCTATTTAAAAAAAAAAAATTCCCTTTTCATTTTCATAACATCCAGGAAGAGACTGATTTGAGAGTACTGAGTAAACATTTTCTCAAGATTTAGCTGATTCAAAGTAGCATAGACTGGTCAATAATGTAAGGAACTTCAGTGGGATTTGTGAGAATGAAATACTTGTGCCATTCAAGTTCTAAAATCAAACTTGTAATCGTACTTAAATAGAAATATGTGTTACTAATTTACAAACTGTAATTCTTTCCTAAATTTGGACAGATGTCGTGCCTTCAAATTTGCAGTCCATTAGCAATAGTTTGGGGTGTTCAAGCAGTTCAAAGGTGAGGTAAACCTGAGTATTTTAACATGAATCAAATATATTTCCATCTGTTTCGTGAACGTGGATGACTGTTCTAGGTTAAAATTTTCAAAAAATATTCAGGCTTAAAGAGCCACCAGTACACAAAGTTTCAGCCCAACCCATTAATTAAAAAAAAAAAGTTACAGTGAATTGAAAACTGTCATGGAAACTTTAGAAGTCAATTATGTTACCGTCATACTTGTTAAATGTGAGAGAAGAAATGGGATGAACTATAAAGAATTAAAGATTTTCCATGAACATTTGATGAAGATCATTGTATGTTACAGTACTATAGAACACTGAGAGTTAAAACTTTATTTCTTCTGATTCAGTACTTTTAATTTAGGTGTTTAACTTTTGATAATGATAACCCAATATTTTTTAACTACTTTGATGAAATATATAAAACAGAAACACATACAGGCACACTGAAGAAAAAAAAAGAAATAAAGGATAGATAGTGTATTTCCGATTTAAACTATATTGACACGTTTTATAATTAGATAATTAGAAACAGACAGCTAACCCCATATAGCAGAGTTAGAAAAATACTTTAATTACTTGCTCTTGCAGTCACCATTTCTCAAAATCATTTCAGCTATGTGGAGATACATGTTTATACCTCTAAAAGCGCTTTAAAAATGAATATCATTGTTAGTATTTTCAATCCCCCATATTCACAAAGCAATCGTATAAACATTTTTCAGCTTTATAGTATGCACTATATGCAAGTTTATATGAAGTACTACACAGTGAATTACCAGTTAAAGTGTATTTGATATAAATGTTTTATTGCTTAGCAAATGATGGCAGGCAACTATCCAAAAACAAATTAAAAGACACAAAACTATAGCTAAAAGAATGATATCTGGAAGGCACAAATGTGTGTTTATTATCTGTATTGCTTGTCAGAACATTTGCATATGTGCAGAGTGAAAATGAGGAAGAATAGCAGGAATGATAAAGATACTATGATCAAAACATTCATCAGAGAAATTAATTTTTCGCTAAATTAAACAAGGATCTTTTTTGATATACACAATAGCTGGGGCACACAAAGGATTATGAAAATTTAAAATTAAGTTATGAGAATGAGAGGATGAAATGTTATTTTACATAACAGAAGCTATAAAGAGCAGTGGCTTATATTTTCTTTTCTTTTAGCTACCAGAATACTTTCCGGAAGCCCTTTTAGGCCTTTGCATACACTGCTGTTTTCAAACCCAGATGAGATTTGGCTTTCCTCACTCCATTCTAACACAAATGATCAATGTCTTATACTCCTGCTGGGTAGTCCATCCTTGTGCCCATCTTCTGTGGGAGACCTCTATGCAGTCTCCAGCTTCCTCATGAGGGGAGACAGAGGGGCAGACACTGATCTCTTCTCTGTGGTGAGCAGTGACAGGACCCAAGGGAATGCCCTGAAGCTGTGTCGGGGGGGTTTAGGTTGGATATTAGAAAAAGGTTCTTCACCCAGAGGGTGGTTGGGCACTGAACAGGCTCCCCCAAAAAGTGGTCACAACACCAGCCTGGCAGAGTTCAGAAAATGATTGGACAATGCTCTCAGGCACATGGCATGACTCTTGGGGATGGTGCTGTGCAGGGCCAGGAGTTGGACTTCAATGATCCCTGTGGATCCCTTCCAACTCAGCATATTCTGTGACTGGAGGTCACTAGCTTCCTTTACATCCATTATGATCTTCTGCCATGATTGTTCTTTGACTTGCTTTCCATGCTTGTTTCCTCTGCATCAGAAAGAATTAGTTTTGTGCTTTGAGAATTTTTTTTTGAGGATTAACCAGCTCTCTTGGCCCCTATTTGCCCTCCAAAACAGTTGTCCACTGTTTCCCGCTAAAAAGATCCTGACTAAGCTGAAATCTTCTCTGCTGAGTTCTGAGGTTGTGATTCTACTACTGGCCTTATAATCTCTCAGAATTTTAAACCACAGTCTCATGATCAGTGCTTGTTATAGAAGTTAAAATGATGGTTTGGTGTACTATCATCTTGTACTGCTTCATAGTCCCTATCAAAGCTGATAAATAAGAAGGTGCTGTTTGCTTCAGTGAAAGAAAATGAAAAACAAAAGAAAGCAGTCCATCATTGCACATCTTTCAAGACTAGAAAATAAGTCAAAGCGCGGCACAAACAACTTGACTTTCTCTCTCAGTCTGTGTTACAATTAAAGAGTCCAGTCCTTCTGAATGATTAATAAATTTTTTACTATCAAGCTTAATTCTTTATTGTCAAGCAAAAGAGGAGAGAACTAATAAGTTGTTCTCTAACATGCCTTGCAAAAAATACACTGAAAAATAGCTAAAATTTAGCTAAAATGCCTCAAAAATACCAGGGGGGTTTATATACGCTTTAAGGAACAGGCTCAATATCACTGAAGACTTTTAATTTCAGTGTCGTTTTCTTCCAAATGTATGAATATATTTTATCAATTGATTTTTGCACTTACCAGGGTTGCTAACAATAAAAGGCAGTTGCACCTAATGAACTAAAATCTCCCCTTCCTTCTTTTTTTTTTTTTTTTGAAGGTTTGCAGTTAGTCTTTTAATTTCTTTCTTTCTTTCTTAATTAAGTATGCATTTAAATAGTTTGAGGTAGCATGAATGTGTAAATAAGAGATCTTGGTCAGATCAGAATGAATTCCCTACAATTGTCTTGAGTTTTGATGCCTGATAGTTACTGTATGTATTTAGTAACATATTTTGGGGTTTGTTTTCCCTAAATTTTTAATTACAGATGGAGCCTAGTTAAAGGTAGAACTCGAGTTTTGTCTCTAAATTTTGTGGAAAAGAGGCTTTTAATTAATTATGCACCTCATTAGTTCTTAAATTATAGTTGAACAAAGACAATTACTGTGATAAGAAAAATATGCAGGGGTTTTTTTGTGGCTTAATATGAATGAGGTTCAAGTATGTTTTGTACTGGAATATGGATATTGTTTGTGTTTTGATCAGATCATGATCAGTAATTAAGTATGCAGGAAAGGATAGTTCATAGAGAAATTGAAGAGTATTTGCTAGTGTATCACATTTTTGTACTAAAAGACATTTGTTTATCCTTCTTCAAGAGTGCATTTGTATTCTCATCACTCAGGTCGTTTCACAGCTTCGGATCCTGAGTAGGTCAGTAACTGCTGGCAGCAAATTTGACAGAGAAATATGGTCTACAGAACTTTCTCCTGTTCTCAACCTATGGAAGAAACTTAATCAGGTAGGAATGTACCTAATTTGAAAAGACAACTTTTTTTCCTGGTAACTACATTAAAATATAGTCTAAGGAATTATCTCGAGTATTGAAACATAAGAAGAGAAAAAGTAAATTAAATGGATTTGAGGTGGGAAGTACAATGTTAGGTGCATAATTAGCTGTGAGGTCTGCATGCGGTATAACAGGCTACACTTTTTTCTCCATATGGAGGTGAGACCACACTCAAAACATGAGGCTAACATCCTTTATGTGTTTCCAAGAAAAATACTAATGTACTTTAGATTTTAATTTAGTCTCTTCATTTATCTAATATTCACAAGGCAATGTTTAATGGTTTTAAATACAATGATGTTTTTCCTTTATACTGTTGAAATATGGTATTAGCTTTAAAGTGAGGTTCATTAAAATCCCTTCTTCACTATCCAGTATCACTCTCTATGTTCCTTTGTTGGTCTAGCTTGGTTCAGTTTGGTGGTGTTTTTTAACTTATGTTGCAAAGCTTGGTTTCCAACCATTGAATTCTTATTGGAGGCGCCCATTTAGCTGTGATGAGTGTGAATGAAGACACTACACATACTTGGGAAGCATCTTGCTCACCTCACGCTAGGTGCTCGTCTAGACATTGGCCATTATTTTCTCTCTTCGGTGATCAAGTAATAGATCAGAGACATTGTGGCCTAAAACTGTGTCTTGTACACAGCAACACTGTAATGGGAAAAACCTTTCCCTTACTCAAATAATCACATACGAAGAAGTGACATGAGGTACACATTAGAATTTGTCATTACATTTTGAAATATCTCATTAAATTCTCATCTAATACATGCTAAGTATGTGATACATCATGTTTGTGTGTCAAAATAGTCTTCTGGTACTAAATAACTTCATGTTGAAATCTGTGGCCTCTAAACATGGACTTCTGTTAACCAGGTCTGTGATCCTGTAATACAAAGTATATTTCACATCTTCCATTATCTCTTACTGGCCAGAGTTAAACGTACTTTTAGGCCTGTAATTTTTCCTTGAAAAAGCTCAGATAAAACTATTACATATACATACACACAATCAGAAGAATAGAGATTTTGATTGTAGTGTTTGGAAGATGGGTAAATTAGGCCAGTTTTAAACAGTAAAACAAATCTGCATTACATTAATACTTATTAACAGCACATGTTGCTAATGGCTAGTTCTTTATAATTGTTACTCATTAGCTCTGCAAATTCAAAGTACATATTCTTTAAAACTTGGGTCACAAATTATCTGAGAGTCTGCAGTACCATGAAGCTGGAGCCACATAGCTGGTACTGGTGGCTGGGGTTCTTGATAGTCTTTGTTACCTGCGTGGAGGTAATCAAGATTACCTGAGAGGTCTTCGACAAGGAAAGCTGGACCTGATGCAGGCCTCTTCTTTCACCCCTACCATTGCCCTCAAATCTGAGATCTCCTTTCATATGATTTTTTAGCCCTTTACCTCAGTTCCTGACCCACAGGCTGGGTGACACTTAGGTGGGGTTATTTTTCAGGCTGTAGGAGGTACCTTTATTGTGTCACTTGGCTGTTTTTCTTTGCTGCATAATTGCATTGCCTCTTGTCTAAGAGCACAAGCAGCCTTGCCAGTTCTTAATTGTGCCCTTTCTCGATGGCAATTACATGACCATCAGGTTGTTGTCCATAGTTCTGAGGCCTCTCTTTTCAAACTGTGCTCATACTTTCAAGACCTTTGCTATTATCCCGTGCTATCCCAAGCTTCACATTGTCACAGGAGACACCTGGTACTGAGTTCCACTTCACACAGCAAGCTCTCCTAACAAACTGGTAAAACATCTAGAAGGCCAGTACTGCAGCCTTGCACAGTAGGCATAAGACCTGGTTAGCATGACCTATTCCTAGCTAGAGCAATTTAATTTTTTACAGAATCACTGGGTACAAAAATTTTGTATATTGTTTGCAAAGCTCCTCTCCTGTGAAAACAGTCTGAAAGAGTTGGAGTTACTCGCTGGGAGAAGAGAAGGCCTTCTCTTGGGGAGACCTTGTTGTGGCCTTCCAGACAGAGAGCTGTAGAGGGATGTGTTACAAGGGTGTGTAGGGACAGAACAAAGGGGAATGACTTCAAACTGAAAGCAGGTACGTCTAGATTAGATATTAGGAAATTCTTTCCTGAGAGGGTGGTGAGACTCTGGCACAGGTTTCCCAGAGAACTAGCGGATACTCCATCCCTGAAATATTCAAAACCAGGTTAAATGGGCCTTTGAGCAGCCTGGTCTATGGAAGGTGTCCCTGCCTGTCCAGGAGGGTTGGAACTAGATGATCTTTAAGATCCATTTCAACCCAAACCATTCAATGATTTTGAATTATCCTGAAGTTTCTTCGATTTTCTAAAGTTTTTATGCTATTAGCAGATAATTAAATTAATCTTTTGAATAGATCCTTTAGAATAGGATGGCTTCTGATATTTTATAGGTTTTTTTTTTGTGTGGGGGACACCTTCTTGAGTGTTTCAGAAAATTTAAATAATAATATTCTTTATCAAAATTAGTTTTCATAGTCTGTTCAACCAGTAATTGCTTTAAGCTTTGAAAAAGCCCAGGCATCTTTAATATTTCACAGACATTGCATACAGTTCTATATTCTCATTCTAGATTGGTAGCTCAATGAAGGCATCATCTTTGTTTGCAGAATTTTTAGAGACTGGGAAATTGGAATGAAGAAGATTCTTGAATTGGTGCTTAAGTTAACAATCATAAATTATTTTATTTATGCATGAATGGGCAGAGAATATGAAACTAAAAATGGTTCCCCAGATATGAAGAAGTAAAATTTAAAAAAGTATTCCTGAAGTCTGAAAAAAAAAAATTTATTCCAGAGGCAAAAAGACACTCAGAAGTTTGTTAATATGTAGACAAAGATTAAGTATGTTTTAAACATTTTTATTCCCGTGTTGAGTTTGTAAGTCAAGGATTAATTAAAAAAATATTATCTTACAAATGCCTTGAAAATTGTTGTTGTACATCTGTGTACTGATAATTTTGAAATTCAGCGAAGTTTACCATTTGACATAGGTAGGTCCTGTAGACCTTACACCTCAATGATTGATCATAATCTCTTAGTGTGGATGTATTTATGTCTCTGCACTCTTAATGAAACGCCCAAGCCAGCTAAACCTGATCCACACACAAGCACCAGGAGGAAGTGGTAAGGAAAAATAGTGAGCAATTCCCTGAGGGTGGGAGAAGGATGCTCCCATTTTCTGACCTCATCTCTTGTTTAGAGAGTTCTGCTGCCTTGCAGGGACTCAGCTGTAGGACCCTGTGGAAAGAGTGCCAAGGCTTGTCTGGCCCTCAGACTATGACCACTTCGAGCTTTTCTACGTAGACTCCAGTCAACTGCCAGGGGTATTGTGGAGCGTGTGAAGCTCCAAGGGATCTTGGATGGAGATTGGATACAGGTCTGGGCAACCTACTGTAGCTTTGAGCACCTAACAATCTCCAGAGGTTCCTTCCAACCTCGGCTGTTTTGTGGTTCTGTCAACAGCAGTCATTTTTGTTCCGTTTCAGAGCCTGTCTTGTTCTTTGTGGCCAAACAGCAAAAATGACAGATTTGGAAAACTTTGGAAAGTTTAGTTTTTTGCATTTTAGACATTTTGAAATGGGAAATAATATACATTAATATGGTAGTGAGGACTTATATGTTGTTACTTTTTCAGAAATATTTCTGGAAATTTTTCAGAAAAAAAAATTAATTTTTCCTCTCATACCATACATGTTGTAAAACCCTGTTAAATGTTACTACAAATTATTCAGATATCCTGAAATTGTTGAGCTGGAAAGTTTATTATTCTTTATCTATCTATAACAACAGAATCATGGCAGCTGCCTCTCCTTCATCCAGTGTTTATTAGTCCAGCCAGAATCTAGACTCTGAAATTTTTAATTGAGTTTTACTTTAAATGAAATAGATACTTAAAATGTGCTTCAAATCGGTGTGCACCTGTGTTGAAATTACATAAGCAAACTTCTCTTTTTATTTAGCCGTTCTGAGCTAATACAGAATGTCGTGACGTTTTCACCTATTTTAGCCTCATTTGAAAACATACATTTTAATTCTTACCATTTGAAAACACCCTTGTAATGAATACTGTCCTAAAACTGCTTTTACAGTGTTTTGAGGCGTGATTCAATAATAGCTTAACACTCATCAAATTAATTAAACTGTCATGAACCTGCCATTTAGTTAGAAAAAAACACATACTCATATGCTCAGTATTAGTTTGCATGAAAGACTTGTTGCGCTATAAAATAAAGTCTTCACTGAATAAGTTGTTAAATGTCACACAAATTTGAAAAACCCTTCCTTACTGTGGAAGGGTGTTTGCAAGGGCTGGGCCCTTGAGTTAATCAGAGTTAATTCAACCAGTCTCTGTCCTGGTGTCCGTTCTCTTCCCACTCAAGCATCGCCCGTCATGTAATAGTTGTCAGAGAAGCACAAAAGTAGGAGGACACAGTGAGAGTGCATAAGTGTTTCATCATGTCCAAATGGCTCTCTCTCATGAGGCTAGAGAGAGAGAGAGTGAGAGAGGGATCAGTGCTATATTTTCGTTGTAAGGTGGTTGTATTTTCTGCCTTGTTTCAGAAAAACCCTTTATCAGCTCCATGAAAGTTAGAAGGCCCACCCATAATTTCAGCAGCAACTCCTTCAAAATTGTTAGCTGAGTGTATGATCCTAAATTATCATGTATTCTGTGTCTTTTGTTATGTTTTTAAATTATAACTCATTGTTTTCATAAAGTTGCATAATCCTGCAAGAAAATTATCATTGTAAAATCATAGAATCACAGAATATCCTGTATAGGTATGGAACCAGAAGGATCATTGAAGTCCAGCTCCTGGCACAGTACAGAACAGCCCCAAGAATCACACCATGTGCCTGGTACCTCATTATCTAACTCAGCTTTAAAAAAACCCAGTCTTTTTTCCATGAAGGAAAATCAGTGAAACAGAAATACAGGGTCATTGTTTATTGTGTTTTCAACAATTAAAAGCATGTAAAACACAAAGGCTAATATCTGAAAGAATAGGCAGAGAGACTCAAAGGAGGAGGCAAAATAGGTACATCAAAAGGGCAATGGAGATTTCTGAAACCCATCACCACAACCAAAATAGAGTTTTGAATCAAATGCAGAACTAGTAGAGGTATATGAGTTTATTTTCGAGATATTTGTTACATTTCTGAGGAGGCAGTTTTCAGAACATATTGGGGTTTCCAAAAGCTTGCGTTTAAGAAGGTAGCAAAGTCAAGCTCTGGGACAGTTTAGGTAAGACTATATGAAGTCTTACATTGTTCTAAGATAGCAACACATACAGAAATGAAAGAGGGAAAAAGATCAAAGTCTCAAAATACACCTGATTAATATTGGTAGCATAATACAGTATTTAATATTAAAGATTAGAATCTATCTTCAGTTTCTTATGACTAGGAAAAGCACTCAGTACTTTAGCAGTTCTTCGTCTTAATTCCCAAGCAGGTCATGAGCACACACATATTTTAAAAGCTGATGTGAGTTATATACATAATGGATTTGAAGGGAATGTAATAGGACATTAAATGTAGAAGCTGATATTGGTATTCATGTTTAATTTTCCTATGGAAATGACAGATGGGTTGTTTCAACAAATTCTCAGGGGAAAGCATTAGAAAGAGTGATGAAATGAATATGCAATTCACAGGAGACTGTTATGTAAAGGACAGTATTGAGGAACTTAGAGGACTTCTCTTTCAATAACCTTTTGTGAATTTAAGAGTGTCAAAGATTGAGCAAAGCCTCCAAGGTGCAGTGTCCTGGGTTTTTCTTTATTTTGTGCAATTAAATACCTCAATAAGAAATTAACAACTAGTTTATGGTAGTTTATGGTAGTATTATATTAGAATTTACATATACTCAGTAGATTATGGTCTCAAAAAAACTGAAGTGAAACTGGTACTGTGATTTTTGAATGCATGCAAAGAAAAATTGTAAATACTGT
This sequence comes from Pachycephala philippinensis, assembly GCA_013397055.1. Classification (NCBI taxonomy): domain Eukaryota; kingdom Metazoa; phylum Chordata; class Aves; order Passeriformes; genus Pachycephala; species Pachycephala philippinensis. Next base: position 479,703 of record VWZT01010099.1, read on the forward strand.
ATGCTTCTTACACTTCGATCAGTAACTTTGTTGTATACCTTTTTAACAATGTTTGAAGACTTTGTTCTTCATTTTTCTGTTGGTCAGTCATAAGCCAAAGTATTGCTCATTCATTTAGCTTCTCTCATATTTTAGCTTGCTAGCAGAGTGCAGTATGAGCCTGAAATTAAAAATGTAAAAGTTCTGACAAACGTGTAGTGCCTGGGAAAGATTGTAGAGGTAAATATCCTGTGTGTTCTGGAAAGCAAGATGCCATGTGACAATTCAGAAATTTATTTAACCTGAAAAATAATCAAAACTACTTTTTATTTTAAGGCAACGTATTTCAGAGAAAGTAAGATCTGATTTTATCTTTAATAAATTACTAGTAATTGAAATAGCAAAACATTTTTTTCCCATAGGCTAGGGTTTACTTTTTGCATTTGTGCCTTATAGAATTTTCCAATAAAGTTTTTAATTCTATAACTGGAATTCATTGCAGTATCTTGTCACATGTCAGGTTGGCAGTTTCCAAACACATGCTAAAATATATTTATGTAATAAGCTGCATATGATTTAAGATTTGCAGAATTACACCATGTCTTGAAATTATTGAATAAATTTGTATTTTCAGTGGCTTTAATGGAAGGGAAGTAAGTAGTAAAAATGGTGATGTGAGAGCAGCAGTATCTCTCAGAGTCTGAGTTACTCAAGATTTATGCATGAAATTATATTTATTTTGTATTTCTTCTATTTAATTTAATTCCATATTGAACCAGTCTCATGAAGCAAGAACTGGCAGCATAGTTTACAGTACGCAGTAAAATCTTGTGCTGAGTACACCACTGCTTTTTATATTGGCACATTAACACAAATACTAAAAGCAGTGATTCGGCTAAGTGAAGATTTTTCAGCAATTCCAAGTACTTTTGAAGTAACTGGGTAAACAGACTTGTCTCAGAAGAGTGGCTTTTTTGAACATGTCACAAACAGTACTGAAAGTATCACTATACTTTTAACCTGGTGTCAGAAAAGGGATGATATCGCCGCTACTTCAAAGCTAACGAGGTCATATGAACTATTAAGAATTAAACAAATAATATATTGCACAACATCAGAGTTTTCCCTGAGTTTATTAACTGGATATCACATGTTCTTCCTTAGAATTCTAACCTGATCCATCAGAAGGTGTCTCCTCCTGCAGAACAACAAGGATCTCCAGTCTTATCATTCATTACTCTGGAACAATTCAATGCCATTCGCCTTGTGCAGAGTGTCCATCAGTCACTTGCTTCTTTAAGTAAAGTCATCAGAGGTACCTCACTCCTGAGTTCTGAAGTACAAAGACTAGCAAGTGCTCTGTTAAACCAGAAGGTATGTCATTTTGTAATACATATACATTGTAATAAGCATTGAAAAAACCCAAGAAAACTGAACTAATTCTGAAACACATTTTCATGTTACCATTTGTTCTAAGCTTTTTTATTCATAAAGACTCTAAAATGTAGTTCTTTTAAAGATAGAAACTCTAAAGCAAAATCTTTTTTTTTTCTGGAAAATTTTTCAGAAGTATTTGCAGAAGCTTCTGAATATATTACTCTCTTATCAAGTTTTCTCTTAAAGACAAATCCAGTAAGGTTAGAAGTTGTAGAATACTCTTTCAGTTTTAAATACCAAGTCATCCTAGATAAGTCAAATATATTAGCCAGTAGAACATGTAAATCTGTCCCTTTACTTAGTTTTTGCATTTTCTTAAAATTTAAGTTGTAATAACAATTCTCTTTGCATTTATTCACTATGGAGTATTGCCATACCATACCAGACAAGCTGCTGTCATGCCAACCTCTCATCTCACCATATATTCTTGATATACAAGAAAAGCAGTCAGAATTTGTACATGTACTTTCTCCATGCTTTTTGGCATCAAACTGGGCATGTTTATAAACTGGTACAATTAGTGACAGCAAGTTTACATGCTCTATCATTAATAGCTAGATAGTTGGATTGCAAAGATAGTCGAACATTCATATGACATGAGACTGGTTTTGTTCCACCTCCAGCAACTGATAAATTCTGTCGATGCTAATGCATAGACATTGAGATTGCTTCTGCAATGAACGATAATTCCTGTTAACATCCTGTTTATCTTCATGTGAAGAACAAGTACTGTTAAAAAGATTGTTACGCATTTATTGATCTATCAAATTCTAATCAAAACGATAATTAAATTTGTTGTCTTTTTAGATTCACAAAATAGCATTTTTTAGCAAAATTGCTGTACAATTAGAATAAATTAACGTTTTCATGTCTCATTGCCTTTTAAAACACGTTTTGACTGTGTGGTAGAAACTGGTACTAAGTCCAAGTCATAGTGAATGGAAATGATACATGTAATGGCCATTCTTCAGTTCTTACAGTTACATTTCTAGTTACTGAGCAAGAGAGCATGGCTGGCTTGTGCACTTAAGCTGCACGCTTAAATTGGAACCGGCAGGAGCTGTGAAGCTGATCGCTGCTGCAGAAAGTTTCTTAACGATTCTATGCATTTTAACCTCTCACAAGCATCAGTTCAGTGCTTCCTGATGTATCGACCAGTGCTTCTGTCATTTCATCTGCTTACTTACCCACTTTCCTTGACACGGATCACTGCATTGCATTGTGACCATAAAGCGTTTTTTTCAGCAGCCTTCCAGAGAGGCTAAAGCCACGTTCTTGCCATGGCAGCTAAGCCTCACTATATTTATCATCAAAAAAGTGATTTGCTTCATGTATTTTCTATACACTCTTCTTAAGTGTTTTCATGTGTTGTGTAGCAGAGGACTATTTTTCAAAACCTGTATTTTAAATCCACCAAGATTGTAGTTCTTTTAAGATTATAGCACCTGAAGAAACTGCTGGATTACTAATAGGAATGTGGAATTCAATAACTGTATGACTCATAAAGGTTTCAGCAATGTGCTGTATTTGTGTAAAATTGGTATGTTAGCCCCATACTAGCTACTGTGAAGAAAATTAACGCTACCCCAGCCAAAATGAGCATAAGTACATCTGAAATACATAATAACAATTAGCTAAGCTATTTCTTCAGATTTAAAGTAATTTAGAGTGATACATTAGCAACATTAGGCAAATGCCTTTTAAGTGATATATTGACGAGCTGTCTGTAAATGCATATCTAGTAGAAGAGGCTGCAAAAATGCAAGGTTTCAAATAAAAAATAGGTTTCAAAAAATCCTAATTAGGAAACTCCCCCCTCATACAGTTAACTGTGCTTTATTAATTGTCTTGTTTGTGTTCTAGTTTATTCAATTCTTTTTTAATTAGTATCCTTGAATCTAGTTATGTTCTGGTTTTTATCTATAAAAGGTAAACTTTTACTTTGAAAGATACCTTTTTTTACACACTTCTGTGATCAGATTTTGAATATGTGTTCAGTACATATGCTATTAGAATGGGAAATGCAACTGTAAATATTAAACAGTATAAACTGTTTATTCTGCTCAGCGTCTTCAGTAGTGTGCAGTATTCCACAGGTACTGTTTTACATCAATTCTCTTTCTCCCAAGTAGGAGGATCTTGCAGTCACTTTTACTGTGCTTTAGATTCCTGTGGAGTAGGTGAAATTAATGTTCCCATCCTTATTTTATAAGGAGGAAATTTAACAGATGCTCTTTTAAGCCTTTCTTTGCGAAGGCAATGAAAAAATTTGTACGGGAAAATCTTGCAGGATTTTTTTTTCTCAGGTGTTGCTCTGTAAAAACTGTAAGGTGATGAGAAAATAGTCATGCAGAGGAATTGTACCAGATTGTCTTCACCACAGAGCCACACAGCTGCATGTTCAAGTCTGAGGAGGCTGCAGGAAAGGAGTAGAGAACTGTGGCTGCAGTTAAAAGATAACATTATGACTTTCCAGGAAATAATGCTCTTAGGCCTTTTGGAATTGTTTGTGGAACCAACTGATGTTTGCTTATTGAATAGCAGAGGTTCTTGCAAGTTGTCCATCAGCACTGTGTCTGGGCCGCACAAAGAATTAGCAGGAATATGACCTTTCTGTCTGTGGTTGTATGTTCTTGATCATTTTATTACTAGTATTGCCCTTTTTCTTTATAGATATATTTGATCTCCAGATTATTTATTTTCATTCAAGTTGCTGGCTTAAAATGTAATGACGATGGATTTTAAATGGATACTTTCAGTAAATATATATTTTATTTCAGTGTCCTGTCACATGGCAAAGCAAGTGGGAAGGTCCAGAAGATCCTTTGCAGTATCTTAGAAGTCTTGTAGCTCGAGCACTTGCTATACAGGTAATTTTAAAGAGTCATTTACCTCAACGTGCTGGTGTTCAGTGACACAGTATACTATGTAAATTCTGCTACAGTAGACCTTTACAAACACAGGTCCCAAAGAGTTTTAGATGTGTGAAAAGGCTTGTAAAAATATGAAGATTGAGGAGTAATGTGATAATATTGTTAGTTACTTCACAATGGATTTACATCTTGGATTTTAGCCATTAGTCTTTATGGTGAACTGTGGGGAAAAAAGACTTTTTAGACACAGATGAAATTTTGCATCTAAGTCAAGACACACTCTTTAATCTGGTAGAGGGATGCCTATCAAGATGTCAGTGAAGCATTTCTAATAAAGCTAATGTAGAAATTCATAGATGACTAGTCTTTGAAGAAAATAATGAAAACATCTGCATTCTCCAGGTTTAGAAGGGGCTATAAGAGAAGGTGCAGAGTCTCACAACGGCTCTGTCTATCCACAGTCTGACAGTGAAGAGGGTAAATTTTAGTTTAGGTAGATCTATATATACTTTGATTGACAGAAGTGGTGTATTTAAGGTAATACACAACCAAATAAAAGTAATTTATCTAAATTAATTAGTATTTAAGGAAACAGATTCCTTATCTATGTTGGATACATAGAGAGGAAGTATCTCTATACCTTCAAGAGAGGAAGACTACTTTAGGAAGGACAGATCTTTGTTACCTCCAGGCAATAAATAGAAAGCTGTTGGTTTTGATCTTGATCAACATATCATGTCCAATGGGATACCAAGATTTCCATCAATATTACTGTTGACTGTCAGATTCAGAAGAAAGATTTGAGGGGCATGTGACTTCTAGGCATTACTTTTTCTAAAGAAACTGTCAAATAAATGTTTCCAAAGTATTGATAGGATTCTTGTTATGCAAACAACTTCTTTTGGCTAATGCTTATTTTTTCTTTATCCTTTCCTTCAAAAAAGGCTTAAAGTGTAAATAAGAAAAAATATAAATATGTATAGCAACAAGTGATAATGCATGTTCAAATGTTATTTGGTCATTCAACTGGAGTTGAACTTAGTCCCATCTGTCTTTTTGCTGACTATTACAGCCTTTAGTATTAAAAAAGCATCATTTGTGGTGAGTCAGCATGTTTGTAAGCTTCAAGAGTACTGTTTGCAACTTCTACTTTCATTTGGTTGTGACCAAACTGTATGGAAATTTCCTTTCTTATATGATTTATTTTTAATGGAAGTCTGAGATTAGAGTTCAAGCTTCACAAAGTGATAATGCAGAGGTAACAGGATGAAATTAGTGTTAATAGTAATAGATGATTTTCAACCATGCATATTCCAAAAGTTTTTATTTGCATATATTGCTCCAGTCAGCTGCTGACAAATGTGCTGCATTATATTTGCTGCATTACCGTGATAGTAATCTTCCTTTCTCATTGCTCAAACTGCTGACAAAGTGGTACGTTTGGATTAGTCATTTTTATGAAAGTTATTATGAAGGAATCATTTACAGTTTTTAACAGTTAATTATTGTAAGAGAGAGAAAGATTATTAAGGCATAGCTTTACAGTAGATACTTAACTGTGTCCATAAGCAGTAAATTATGTTAAATTTTTTATTAGTGATAGCAGTCGCTGGTTGTCTCATTTTCTTTCTTTAATGTCAAATATGTAATATAGTTGTGTTTGAAGCAATTCTTAATAATACAGTATCAGTCTGCTTTGCCTCTCAAGCTTCTAGTCAAATCACATCTGAAATACAATTTCTATATTTTTTGGTGTATATTATTAGAAAAATGTTGATTATTTCTAATCATGCATTTCAGTTGAATCATCTTTTTCCATAAATGTGATTCCAAATCATGATTGTGCCCATTACACCTTTCTGATTAGTCTTGATCATTTTTAATTAACTTTTCTTATTTGTGACTTTTCATTATTGATTTTATAAATGTAATTAATCATTAGTTAGTTCTAGGTTTAGCATTCAGAAATTCAATAAAGGCTTCAATAAAGATATCTCATAACCCTGAAAATTATCTTCAGATTTATATTTCAATAAATGCCATATTTTGGATTAGTTTAGTTTTATATGACCAACTTTATAAACTTTTGTTTATAGTTACTCTTATCTCCCTCTGTTTCATTAACTGTAAAATATTGACTTATACTTTACTGTTTGCGACAGATTTGATTTAGGCATTTTTAAAGAGGAAATAGGAGACATTGAAAGGTCAAAGTTGTACTGAAGGAGTACATTTACTAAGGATGCAGTAAGTCCCTACCTAGGTTATTAGTTAAAGGCTGCCTTGTCAAGAGGTTTGTTGCCAGTGCAGAAAATAATAAAAGTAACTGCAACAAGCATTTAATGGGGCTGGGGAGGAACACAAAATATAGGCCAGATGGTAAAATATTTATAGCAGAATTTGTAGAAGGGTAAAGATGTTCTGAGAGCATTACACAACAACCGGCAGAAAAACAACAGGTGTTGAATTTTTCAGGTCTGAATTCACTCAGTAAAAAGCAAAATAAAAAAAACCCACCAAACCTGCCTATTGAAAGTGTGAAGAAATTTGAATATGCAATGCAGTAGAGGCATGTATTGCTGTGTACTATTAGTTGTGGTGATAGACCTGATATAAATAGGTGATTTCTTCCCAAGTAGAAGTTCTGGTATTTGGATGGTAGCTTTTGCTTTAAATTGAAACAAAATTATGTATTGAGCATTCTTCTAAGATGGAGTTCTGAATACTTTCAATTAGCAATGCTGACATTGAACTTTATAATGTTGTGTTTCAGCTTGTCTGTCCACAGTGATATATTTGCTACCGACATTAAGATATGAAATGTATGAGTTATCATTGATAATTGTATAAGTTTTAATGCTTGGTCCTCATACTGTCAGTTTCCTCATGATGGCACCCTAAATGTTTTCTCTGGTTTCCCTCTGCTGTGGTTCATGATCATAGCTCAGCAATAATACACATCCGCGTATAAGGGTGTTAAGTGCATCCCAGTCTCTAGGTAAGTGTCTTCTCATAGCTATGGACACCAGCAGGAGAGAAAGAGAGAGAGAGGAGGCTCAGAACTGCAGCTGTTAAGAGACAAAACAGCAGCCCAGGCAAATGTCAGCTGAACAGCAACCTTGAAAAAATGTTTCAGGTCAACAAATTGGAAATTAATTTTTGTTTCCACAAGAACTAAAGAGCTTAATTTCACCTTTTCAAAAAAGAACCTCAAACCCTTCTTTTTCCAAAAAGACCTTCTATTTCATTCTTTTGGACTCATCTGGTTTCACGTCATTTACAAAAACAGTTACTCCTTTTGATGACTGTTTGGTCAGAGAGCTGCTAAGAGTCTTGCAGCGTACATTCTGACCTCAGAATCATAAGCACCAGTTTCAGAGTTCTAATCAAAGAAATGTTTATGAATACTGAAAGTTTTTAGTTGCATAATTTATGAAAGGTTTTGTTGAAAATGTGCATTTATCTATAAAGTACTCCCAGTATATAAAGAAGTTAAATTTCATGTTTTTTCAAGAGGCTTATATTTATGTTCTGAGATGCTGTTCTCTTGTCCCTTCCCATCCTGAGTAAAATCTAAGGTAGTAGAAGTTAACTTCAATACCAGTTTGATCACCTAGAATAAGATTTTTACTGTTTTAATGGTCTTTTAATGTTTGAAGAAGAATGACTTAATTCCTGTTTTGGAACCCCATTCCTCTATTTCAACAGTTAGGTTCCCGGAAAGGTGGAGTGGACACCCAAGGTATATGAGGTTTGAACTCTTGGAAATTGCCTGCTGAATATACTAGAAGACCTTCTGGGAATAGGAAACACAGGATTTCTCCTTCACACCCCAGGCATCTAGGCAGAGATACTAAATTTTCATTCACTGGTAACAGGCAGAAAGTCTGCTCTTAGAAAACCAAGGAAATAAAGTCCTCTCAATTTTCACCAGGCTAAAGAACTCACATAATGAATCTTGTGCAAATCCAGAATTGTCGTGCTCAGGCCCCCTATTCATCCACTTGGGCACTCCATAATAAGGCCTATCCCAGTTCAAGTAATCACACTTAATTTGCGGAGTGTTTTCTAATACATTCCCTTAGCAGAGTTTGCAACAGGGACAACAGCTTAATGGTTTGTCTTTTACAGTTTTAGGAGAGGCTGATTCAGATGGATTAGTTTGGCTGGCTCCCCACCTTGTCATTGTTCCTCTCATGGCTCTCTACTTGAACAGCTGTTACCTTGGTATCTGTACAGCACAGGATACTCCAGGTTTAGTATTCTAATATTAAAGCACAAAAATTCATAAAAGTAATGTGTTTTAAATCCACCCATTCCATTATTTCAGTTCTAATTTCCACCATATCCTGAAGAATTAGCATTTTCCTGCTGCTTTTTTTGGCTTCTCCTCTTTAGCTGTCATGAATATCAAAACAAAAATACAACTGCAGCCTAACATTATCTGCTAAGGAACTGATCCTTAATTGGCTCCCTCAGTTCTCCTAATGTTGCAGCATGATTTCACTTTGTTCCAAATTTATCAGCCAAGATATGTCTTTCAAGACCTTATCTAAGTATCTAAGTGATAACTGCTTGGTAAAAATTGGAAATTTGCAAGTACTACTAAAAAAAATATGTTTTGTTTGTCTCTAATAGGCAAATTTGAAGCTCTTAGCAGCTGTTTTATCATGTCCCTCTTAATCGCTGTCTTAATTAGATTGCATTGATGAAGTAATGTCTGATATAGAGCAGTAGTACTTTGTAAAGATGCACCATCCAAACAAGGGACCACACAGAATGTGAGATGAGAGGTTTGGACATGGGTGGGTAATAGGAGTTGTCCATTGAAATAAGATCTCATTTCCAAGGAAATTAAAGCAGAAGCTGAAGCATTTTTTGTGGTTAAAGAGATTATGTACTCTTGTCACTTACAAAAAGCTGTGTTCGTGCATTGATACAGTTTCCCCTCCAGGCTCTTCACCATCTTTGCAGCCCTGCTTGGGAAACTCTCTAATAACTTAATACCTGTCGTAAATTGTGATGCCCAAAACTGAACACCACTTTTTTTTGGTGAAATGTTTGTTTTCCTCCAAAATACAGTGGGTTTTAACACTAAATCTGCAAACTATGCAATTTCAAATGTAAATAAATTTGGTTGCCATTGAGCAAGACTTAATGTCAAGTTTTGGAAAAACATTATGCCTTTTGCACAAAAAACGGTTGCACAAAAAAACTCGAAAAACGGTTTTTAAAAAGCAGCATTGGAAAAGGGAAAATATCGCTACCTGCATTTCTTTTGGTTTTCACTGTGAGCTGTTGAAGCTTATTCCCTATGAAGGTTAGGTGCTATGTTAAATTGAGGCATCCACAAATTATGGGCTTTTCAATAAACATCAGGCTTAACTGTTGTGAAATGTAATCTGTTTCAACAGAATTCAACTGCTGTTCATTAAACTCTTGAAATTCTAAGCATGTTTTCTGAGAATGGCTGTTCTGTTGAAATTGTGAAATATTACCTTGTAAGCAAAAGTTTGAGCAGCACCCCTTATCATACCACTAGCCAATTGTTCAGCTCTGTGATTATAAAATATTTATTGCAGGAGATAATTACTCATAAAACGATTTTTGTAAACGTTGAATAAAAGAAGAACAACCCAGGTCATTGTCTCTACAGACATTGTGTCTCTGAGAAATTACCATATTTTAAAGAAAATGATCTTTTTTCCTAACCTAGGTTTAAATTAAAAAATATTAGATTACTAGATTTAGTATTTTGTATTTCTTCTATGGATGCCAGATAGTATTTATATACTTAGTAAATTACAAAAAGCTGTACTATGTATTTTATAAGATTTAAAGCTGTCGTTGATATACTTTATTTAAACTACTAAAATAATCATCATTCAGTGATTTTTCTCTTTAAGCTACAAGATACATTTTCACAATACAGGAAGAAATCTGAAAAGATGCAATGATAAAATATTAATAAATTTAATGCATTCAATCTGTCAAAATTAGAGGTGTAGATTGCTCTGTTTCTAATAACTTGTTTTTCACTATATCTCCTTTATCATGGACAGAGCTGTCTGAAGAAGAGAAAGCAGAGTAAAATGGATAATCTTGTCTGACAAAAGCTCAAGCAAAAAAGGTTAATTTTAGTACAAGTGGTAGAAAACGATGTTATTATCATTCACATATGAAAATGAGTCTTTATGTTATTCTGTCAAAGAATGGTAATTTTAAATTCTATCCATTAATAAATGAGAAGGCTGCAGCACATGCTAATGCACCAATTTGTGGGTTCATCCCATCAATCTGCTTTGCTTTTTCTAGACAACTTAGAATCACAGAGACGTTTGGATTGGAAGGGACTTTAAAGACAATCTCGTTCCAACCCCCTGGTATAGGCAGGGACACCTTCCACTAGTTCAGGTTGCTCAGAACCCCATCCAACCTGGCCTTGAACACTTCCAGGGATGGGGCATCCCCAGCTTCGCTGAGCAACCTGTTCCAATACCTCATCCACCCTCAGAGGAAAGGATTTCTTCCCTAATATCTAATTAAATCTACCCTCTTCCAGTTTGAAGCCCTTGATTCCCCCTTGTCCTGTCACTACATGCCCTTGTACATTTTCTCAGCTCCTCTGTAGCTCTTCCCTTGTCCACTGCTGTAGTTATTCCATCATAAAAGGCAACTTGGTTGGTCAGGCAGGACTTGCCCTTGTTTACAGTAACTTGCTCTTCTGATCACCGCTATATTGGCAGAAATATTCTGTCTACTAATAATAAACAATCTATTAAAAATCCTTTACTGTTTTATTTATAATTCTGATTTCATAGTTAGAAGTGCATACATAGAAATAAATTACTTAGAGTAATAAGGCAGCTTTGTAACTAAAAAGTAGGTGTGATTGTGGCTCGTTTTTAACCTCTAGATGGTTTGCTGGGAACTGGGTTGGTGTAACAGTTTGGAAAATATTTCATCTCCTCTTTTGAGATTTTAATTGGTCAAAATCAATGGTAACATGCTGTAACTATTTCTCAAATATCATTTGCAGATATGTATTAAAAAAATAAGCCCAAATTTTAAATAGAAACACATTTCCATTCCACAAGTGAGCACCATCCCTAATTAGCAATCTTTTTGGCATTTCTTTGGGGGAAGACAGAAATGTAGCTGCATATTGACCTATCTTTCTCTGTTTGAAGGAGATGCCATGTTACTGAATTTGAAATTATAACATAGTTTCATATTGTATTCCTTTGCAAATATATTAAAAAAGTATTTAAAAATTCAGAGCCTTTTAAGTTTCAAGGCTGTCATCTCAAATTTAGTTTGTGAAGGAAAGAGTCATACGAATAATTCTTGACTAAACCCTTCTTTATCTGTTGTGTGTGCAGTAGTTTTACTCTTGGGAATTTACAGTCAAGTAAAGCAATCAATGCAGGATACAAGGGCACTCAGCAATTCTGTAAACAGACATGACTGCATTTTAAAACTGAAGTCAACAGAAAGGCATTCAAATTTGGGGTTTTGTTTGTTTTATTGTTTGATTTTTTTCCTTAGTGTAGAGTTCTTTTTGGTGTGGTCTTTAGCTCTAAATGTTCAGCAAGGTACATAATTGAAAAAAAAAGAAACCAAACCTTGAGTCAAAGTAGTAGAGTTGTTAAGAGTGATGGGAAGCTTAGATCCCTATTTAAGGCATGTAAGTGATGCTTAAAGGCAGGAAGGATAAATACTCTCCTGCTCTATAATGTTTCTCAGTGTGTTCAGCTGAGTGCTATAAATAGCAACTAAATTAGAATGTGTGCCCCTACATGGAGGAGAGTGTGCAAAAGCATAGTTATATGTTTGTATTGATAATTCCACATCGTCACTCTAAAATAAGAGAGTTGTGATCCCATGAGAAATCTGTTCTCTACAGCTGAACTTGAGTTTCAAAATTCCTGTCAGGTTTGTACTGTTGCACAGTGTTGTATGTGCTTTTCCTTATACATACAGTGTGTTTTCTTATAGGTTCTCTATCATTAACATTTTCAGTATTATTTCTAATATTTCATTATCCCATGTGATAAATTAAGCAAGTGAAATTACCTATATATCAGGCAAAATGCAGTAAATAATTTAGAACTAAACCAAATGTTGTTCATTCTTCACATATGTAGATTACAAAGCTATGAAAAAGATTTATTCTGTAATGTGTATTCATGTATTTTATCACACTGAGAAAGTAAAAAGTAATGATTTGAATATATCAACAGAAGAATCCATCAAATAAAAAACACAGTAAGATATTAGAATAATAGAACTGAAACCAATATGTGTATCCAAAGATACAATAGAAATGAAAAATTCCTAATGACCTTATTAAAGGTCAAAGGGAATTGTTATTTTTTCTACACTTTTGAGGCCATGTCTGAAATACATGTCCAGTTTTTGGCTGTGAAGTTGAGAAAGAGAGCTGATACGCTGCACTTGAGGTACCTTTATGCTAGCTGCCTTGGCTTTACAATGTAGGAGCAAACAACGATCCATACCAGCTTACTGTGCCAATTAAAAAAAAACTTAGTTATATTCTGTGTCTACACAAAGTTATCCTTTGCTGAACAAACTATTTGATAGTCTGAGCTTTAATCCCATGTTGGAGTGTTCTGTTTAATGGAGTGTAAGCAGCTTTAGCATGAGCCAGCGTGCTGTGCCAGGATGCCATGTCACAGACGTGGCCACAACATCCTGTAGTTCCTTTGTTTAAATGGAGTTGCATCAGTCACTGTTGCCATTCTGTGATCTCTTTTTTTTCATGTTGAAAAAACCAGATTTCCTTCTTTGCCTTTTAATTGCGGTATCTTTTGGGTATTTTGGGAAATGGATACCACAGAGTTAAACAATTTCTGATTAGATTGCTTTAGTATGTTTGATTAACATTCCATATTTATCTGAGAGTTAGGTTAAGCCTTAGTAGTTACTAATATAGTAGAGTTCTGTGACACAGGCATGGGTGAGAGATTTTCTTTCTATTTTGACAGCCTTAAAAGAGGATGTTAACAAAAAATAAATGACTAGTAAACAAGAGGGAAAAAAATGGAGAGAGACTGGTGACTGCTGTTCAAGGGGTCATTGTTTCAGAAGAGGAACAAGGCCTGTGAGGGAGATGCTTAATGGAAAATCTGTATCTCATGGGGTTTTACCAGGGAAAACGAGCCATAGCAAAGTAAGCAGTTCTCTGATGGCTCTCTTTATTGAAACACAGCCTTCAAGCTGGTACTGTAAAACAAATTACTGCAGTGCATCCCGTCATTACTAGTGGCTAATACAATAACTATTCTTTACCCCTGTTTAGTCACACCAGCACCATCACAATATAGGTTTCAGCATCCCTGGGATGGGATGGGACAGGAGAGGACAGGATGGGATGGGATGGGATGGGATGGGATGGGATGGGATGGGATGGGAT